>JBAMJV010000338.1:0-98691 GCA_037951105.1 Echinarachnius parma
CGCCACCCCCCCCCCCCCCCCCCCCCCACACACGATTGTTTTGAGCTACGGCTGATTTTCTACGATTTCGTGGAATTGGGATATCGTACGATGTCTGCGATATCTTTGTGTAGCGGTAACATATTTGACTTTAGGAGTTCAAGCAAATTTAAATCGCACGGCTCCCGTACTAACAATCTGAGCGCTCGTATGGACGCCTTACGGGATTCGTACGGACATCGCAAGATACTCTTGCGATTTCGTTGACATCTTCCGACTATCGTACGAATTGAGTGGCCCCAAATTCAGTCAAAAAAATCGTACGATATTCGAAGAAAAAAGGGGCTACGGTGCCCATGCAGTGCCCGTGCGATGCTCTCTACGACGTGTCAAGTTCAAGTATTTCCAAATATTTTCAATAACATACATTAACAAATTTGCAACAATATAATTGGAGGTCTACGGGCTTACGACAAGTACAAAATTGTACGATGCATTTTTTTGTTAAACTCCGCGTTTAATAGTTTTTTGACATCGTACCGCGAGGAAAAATGCAACGGTGACAGCGCGATAGCCACGGCACCCATGCGGGCGCCGCAAGATTCCCGCAAGATTTCACCTAATAGTGGCATCGTACGGGCGCCGTATCCCAAATTGGAGCTATGGCATTAGACTGTTGTATTTAAGCCGCCCCTTGCCCCCTGCCTGTTTAAATTATGGCTGCGCCCCATCTTTTATATGCATCGCCCTAAGAGTGTTGTATTTTGGTGGTGTAATATTACGCCGCGCTGAAACCCAGCCTCATTCGATTAGCGAAATACGCATCAATCCGAGTACTTTTAATATAGTGTGACAAGCCAAGTTCATTTCGGGCCGTGATATTTTAGAGCCACCGTAAGCTGTTGGGGTGCGCCCACTGATCTATGAAGTAAAACATACGGATTGATTATACGTTTATTTCTGCAGAAAACGGAAGTAGCCTTCTTTTATTTTGTCTAACGATCATGATAGTAAATCCGCGTTGCCAATGTGGATGTAGCGGGAATTATACGGAAGGAAGAAATACACTCCTTTTGACCATGCGAAATGAAATCGTGCATGTGTACCCTTATAAAGAATGACAAAATAATTGTGTGAAAAAAACAGTTGTACAATATCGGGGTGTGGTAAGATGGTCGTCCGGCGGCGTCAACTCTTCGCATAGAGTTGAAAAGGGGAATACTCCATCCATATTGTTCTCTAGAGATCAGTGGGGTCGCCTAGTTAAGACCATTCTATGATAGGTTCCATGATATAGGGATATATATAGGATGTTATTTTTTACTACCGTTTCATGGAAGTAATGATGTTTTGAGATGTAACGGTTGTAACTTTATATAGTTAGTAGAATTATACGAAAGAGAACGGGGGAGATTCGCAATGTGGAATGATCTTTTGTTGAACGGGTTGTTTGACCTTTATTGTGACAGAGAGTCTTTAATAGCTTCATAATATAGACTCGTGTGTAAGTTATGGAGCAATTTTGCACAACCGACGCTGTTAGTTTTAATGAAACGCCACAAGTACCGCCAAAATCCTCAAAACATACAACTCCGAACTCTAGCGGTTCTCAGTCTGACGTATCATTGCATTCGTATTACCAGCATGTTAAAGGGGTAGTTTAGTTTTGGCAGAGAGGGCGCTGCACATCACAATTTGTTTGTGAGGTAATGAAAAAATGAGTGTCGAATTTGAGAGAACATGCAATTTTAATGGCAGAATAAACTTTATTTGGTCAAAATCGACCCAGAAACGGCTGAAATATCAATAAATATATCTGATCTTATAATTATTTGGGGCCCAAATAATTAGATGATTTTTTCAACATTTTTTTTAAATGCTTGAACTTTTTCAAAAATTTTCAAAAGCGTTTTTTAAATAGTTGTTGATGATCTCTCTATTTAATCATTATTTCAATAAAACATCACATGCATCATTTTGTATGAAAAATGGTTGAAACCAATGCCTTTTTAGAAAGCGCCCTCTTGTGTTTTAATGGCTCTTTTTGAATGATAACGTGCTTTTTACTTGGTCGTTTGTAAGTTTGTATACCTTTCGAGCATGGTGAAGTTATATCTATTAGTTTATAATGTTACTGTCCAGGTTTGGTTACGAAAGTTCAGCCTTTCCAAAACTGTACTACCCCTTTAAAGGGATCTAGTGTAAACTTTGTTGACATGCGCACAAAATGATGAGTGGTTGATGCAATGTATATTGTTGTTATCTGATATGTCCACCGGGTGTTGTGTGAACATTTCAAGTTAAATGGACTTTATATGGCCGAGTAATGAGCAAAATGCAAGTGATATTCACTAACTCATTGCACTCACTTTGTACACGGTTTTCGCGGTCCAGTGGATAATTTAACATCTGAACACTTCAATCGTAAATCTCTTTGTAACGAAAGGGAAATTTGAAACAACGAAACCTGGCCCATGCTTGTATTGTTAATAAAAATGCAACAAGTTATGAGGGAGCCGCTAGAATTCCAATTGGATTTTGAGAATTTGGACAATGTTACTAAGTCCCTTTAAAGCTTTTGGTTACATACGGGAAACATGGACGTCATGAATAATTATTACTTCGGCGACTATTGCTTCGCTGGTTATTTTTCATAAACCGACAAAAGCAGCGCTAACCATAACCACAACCGTATATTCGTAAATCTTAATATGATCATAACCCTAACTTTCACTAAAAACTATCATTGTGGCAAAAAAGCTTCGAACCAACAGAGCAAGATGTCTTATCATCTACAAATATGAGGCATGCATGCACAGAGATCGGGTTGATTTCAATTTGGTTTTACTTTTGACTGCAATTAATGGTTTTCAGTCATGAGCGTGCCACTGTAACCAGAATGTTATCCTGGCTGCGTTTTTAAAATATATTTTGTTCATGTTTTACTGACAAGCAACATAAAGGTGCACCTGTAAAGTGTCAGATATTGCCCAAAATGACATTTGAGACTTCAATCCTATACCAAAATCATTGTTAGATATGTCCGAATGATGTGTGAAAGTTTCATTGAAATAGAACACTGCTTTCATGGTTAAAAAAGCGAAAATTTGCGTCAGCTTTTACAACGAATTACTGTATGACGTGAATGAGGTTTATAACCATTAATCAATGCTTTTGAGCTGAATGATTATCAATGATAGATATCTTCATACTAAAGGGGCATTTGAAAAAATCTAACCCTATTTTATTTGTCTCTTACCATAAGCTAAACAACACGGTGGAAGAGAAACGAGGCAGCTCCAACAATTTTCGTGGAGTTAGACACTTTACACCTTTAAAACTAAAACGCATCAGTTGTGAAATTACAATATTCTGCATGTACAACCATGCATTTGTAATCCTTCTTGCGTCTCTCAGATCACACCGAAGATTATTATCTCCCTATTATTTATAACGAAAGAAAGGCTGACAAAATAGGAGAATATAAAGTGAGGTAAATTAAACGACGACATTCTGATAAAATGAATACATTATTCGTTTTGATCATGTTACTTTATCGTACAAAGCCACTTGTCTGGATTTCCAAGGAAGTTTCGCAGGCCTATAAGTGGGGAAAGTGTGTAAGGGAAAGATGACCACTTTCGCTTACTTCGCTAAGCTTAGCCGAAGCCAAAAACTCTTGTAAAATCGAAATGTCCTATTGATTACACTCATGTATACTGTACAATTGTAGTATGTCCTGCGTTTTGTTACTTTACCAGCGACTACTGCTGAAATTCTGGCGCGAAAAGAAAATGCGAAACTACCGAATGGAATTAAAGGTAATCCGTGACAACTTGTTTTTTCTTAAATTCCACGACTTTATATTGCTTTTTGAAGATCTGATTGCAAACTTTCCCCCGTTGTTCACTATATAACGGGATTATGACTCGAAAAATGAGCGGGTGCATGGGTGGGGCTGGACGCTACAAAAATAAACAAACAAACAAACAAACATACACACAGAAACAATACATACATATACATGTACAAATAATGTAATAAGTAAAATAAACACATACTGTAAGTAAAATAATGTATATAAATAAATTAATTTATTGATTAATAAATAAATAAATTATTTGATATTTATTAATATCCTTGCCATATCGATTATAATTTTAACGCGGCTATTTCATAAAGTCATACAGTACATACCAAAGCTGAAAGACATTTAGCAATGTAAATGTATTGACAGACGAATGGGGAATTATAATTATTTTAAATGCTACTTCAAATTCATCTTGATGTGGCGTAGAGTTAACGATGTTACCCACAATAGTATTTTGTAAGTTATCTACATCAGTGGTAGAAAGAGGATAATATAGTTGTTTTTGTTGTTATTGTTGTTGTTGTATATTATTATTATTTTTGTATTATTATTATAATTTGTATCATTATTATTATTATGTTTTTGTATTATTATTATAATTACTACTATCATTATTTCAGTATAATAATAAGCTCAACATGGCAATGTACGTATTGCTCAGTAACAGTGAACATTCAACTGCATTTCTGCCAAAATAATGTGGTTCGCTGAAATATTGAAAATAACGAACAAAGAAATTAAACATAACTCATTTTCATCGCAGTACTGCAAATGTATATGACGTACATCCGGGCATCTCTTTGTTTGACGCGTGCTTTTTGTTCAACTTCTTGAAACGGATCGCCTGTTAAAAAAAAAAAGACTCTTAAAAAGGCTGTCAAACTTCGATTGAAAACAACACACAATCTCGCGCGTTTCCCGAGGCTATGCTGTTGAGTGGGGAAACCCAAACCCTCCTGCGGCGTAACGCCAAACAAAACAAAGAAAAAATATGAAATATGGAGCCGAGGACTAAACGCCAATAAAAATGAATGACAACTGGATGAAATGTCATCCCCCTTAATAATGACGGCGGAAGTATGAAACGGCTATACATGCGTTACGAACAAGATTTTCAATTATTGAAAAATTCGCGCTCACTTATCGACGGCGGGCTGACACAATAAGCGCGGGAAATAATCGTTATCGAAGCCCGGATCGATACATGATAATACAGGCCAGTTCCGCTGCAAATCTGCGTGATGATTTGTTAGGTTCTAATATCGAAAAAAGTTGATAGTTCTTTATTACCGTACTTTTCTGAGCTCTCCGCTCTCGTTATTTGCCTCAATAACTGAACATTTATATCTATTCACGCAATTTTCTTTGATTTAATATTTCCTTTTGATCATTTCTTCATCCTGATTCCTATTATATGTGTGATTTTTGGCGCTTGGCAGTTTTTTGGTACTATTTCACGATTTCTCGTGTATTTGAAACACTGTTCAGCTTCTAAACGCTTTACAAGTACATGTATGTTTGTTTTGTTTAATCTCTTGATTCCACTTTGTATTAACCCTAAAAAGGCCGGGCTATTTGAGGTCTTTCTACGGCCGGGGGGGGGGGGGGGGGGCATTATGGCGTTATTACGTTACATCGCCCTAAAATGACACGAGTTTTCCCGAATGTATAGGCCTATGCATGGCGCCGAAACGAGTATCAGAATAGTGGAATATGAATCCGGATGAGAGTTGAACGGACGGTCAAGTGGATGACCAGATTTGAAGTACCACCTCGATAAAAAAAGGAGGATACATTGAAGACAGAATTTAAATTTTTACACCAGGATTGCAGACAAATTGGTAAAATTGACTGACTAATATTAATCATGAAACAGTAAAAATATGAATCGACAAAAAATTGTCATAATTGGTTGGCGCATTCATCTTGTAAATGGTCATGAATACAAATAATGTTGTCTATACATGTGGTCATCATGCTTCTTGCAACACCAATTACCGATTACAGATTTTACAGTTTCGCCCTAAGTTGAGAGGAGGACTCAAGTCACTCAACACTGATTAGCTACTAGTATATATTAGCAAGGCGTGTAATATAAATTCAATCCAATTCAATTCTAATTCAATTCAATTCAGTGAGAGTGATAAGAGCGTTAAAAAGGGATAGTTGAGTTCTGGTAAAGAGAGTACAGATTTGGTCAAACTGAATTTTAGTAACCAAAACCTGCACCATTACATTACAAACTGATAGTTATATGCTCGAAAGGAATACAAAATTACTAATGACTACGTAAAGAACCTATAATCATTCAAAAAGAGCAGTTAAAACTCAAGAGGGCGCTCTCTAAACCCTCATCGGTTTCAACCATTTTAAATAAAATATTGTGCATGTGATGTTTTGTTGAAATAGATATTAGATAGAGAGATAATCAACAACTATTTAAAAACCTCTTTTGTAAATTTTTGAAAAGAGGAAGCACAACAAAAAATATTAACGGCTGGTTCAAAATGATCGAATAATTGTGGGGCCCCACAATTATTATTACGAATGGTTATGTTAATGGATATTTCAGCCATTTCTGAACCGATTTTGATCAAATAAAGTTTATTCTGTCATTTAAATTGTATGCTCTTTCGAATTTGACAATCAGTTTTTCATTATCTCTCACAAAAAATTATTTTGTGTAGCGCCCTCTATACCAAAACTCAACTATCCCGTCCTTGTTTTGTTAATTCAGTTGTGCATATACCATCATATTGTAAAGATCAATGAACGGCGCTTCTTCTAGTCTAAGTGATACAATTTTTTTCAAATAATGATTATTTCTCATATTTGAAATATCTATCAAAGTACGAAGAGTGACTAAGCGCCAACCTCTTTCTCAACCGACGGGTTGGATCCGTGTCTCACAAAATTATATGGGCTATTGTTCAGCATTATTTAGTATAGACCATCCCCCTGTCGTACATAATCGGACATTGTTAAATTTAAATTAAAATAATTACTTCATGAATTACTTTAGTCAACGAAAAAGTACAATATATTGAAATTAATTTAACAACAATAAACGAGTAATTGGAGGCGAATTGTGCTTATTTTCTAAGCGAACCTATAAAAGACCTTTCACATGGAATTCAATCGTACAAATCCAAACAATAAACACAAAAAGAACATAATACGAACAAATAACACATCACTCATCGCCCGACTCCCATTCCGTTTGTCAAGTGGCATCAGTGGGGGCACGGGACACAGGGGACACGTGATCCCCCCCCCCCCCCCCCTCATACAAAAAATAGTCGACAAAAACATATTGGGAAATTCAGTTAACAAAATTAAGAAATATATCATGTACGTATTATAATAATAATGTTAAGACAGGAGATGATTATCGGGTAAAATACGACAGCCTCCAAATAAACAACAACAACAATAAAGCTTCTCCCGTGTCGAGGCGCTCGAAATCGGCCCAGCCCAGTACCAGGAGTAATTAGAATCATTGGCTCTAAATCATCGATGTCAATATACTTTCATTATTTAGAATTCACAAGAGCGTTATTAGTAGGAGATAACACATACACCTTCTTTTACATGACGTGATTGTCCCATTAGCTTGTCTTCCACCATCGTGGTGATCAATTTTATCATTTTTGTTTCTGTATCGACCACATTCTTATCAGTTTTATTACTGCTGTCAACAATCCTAATCCTCTAATCCTCTGCTGAGACATTAGCACCCAGGGGCTAGAGTTAAGAAGTGCCAACCCTGATAAAATATACTGGATGCAAGCTTGAATGCTCAAAAATCACTAACCGCTCCTCAGCCCTCCAGGAGCGGTATTCAGCTAGCTATAGAATTACCTAATGAGATTTACCCGAGCATATGTACAGTGGAACTATAGGCAGGCGCGCCGGAAGCAGTTTTGGATTGAGGGGGGCAAAACCCTAAGGGGGCTCACGATTTATGTGTTTAGGGGCTCATGCCCAACCGCACTCACAGAGTTGCCAACTTTGAGCCAAAGGTGAGAGTGAGACATTGCTAGGATAAAGCGACTATAAGCCTGAGGGAGCGATGTGACTGAGGGGAGTCCCCCCCTCCCTCGGTAGGGAGCTTCCGGGGGAGCTATTGCATTTTTGGACTTGAAAATTGTGCAATCTGGTGAATAAAAACATGATCCCGAGGGAGCAAACGACCGAGGGCTGGGGCAGAGCCAGAGGGGGAGGGTTTGGGAGGGGGTATCCCCCCCACCCTCCCACGGGGGAAGATTTGCATATATAGTACTTGAAATGGTCATGATGGTGCAATCTGGTGCATAAAAACATAAACCATATGGCACATTTGTATGATCCAACATCATAGCTTACAGCCCAAAATGAGTTCCGACGGGAGCGAAGCGACCGAGGGATGGGGCAGAGCCAGAGAGGGAGGGTTTGGGAGGAGGTATCCCCCTCCCACGGGGAAGATTTTGCATATATATACTTGAAATGGTGCGATCTGGTGCATACAAACATAAACCATATGCACATTATGTATAATCCAACAACATAGCTTACAGCCCAAAATCGGAGTCCCGAGGGAGCGAAGCGACCGAGGGCTGGGGCAGAGCCAGAGGGGGGGGGGGGGGAGATATCCCCCTTCCACGGGAAAGATTTTGCATTTATATACTTGAAATGGTGCGATCTGGTGCATACAAACTTAACCATATGCACATTATGTATAATCCAACAACATAGCTTACAGCCCAAAATCGGAGTCCCGAGGGAGCGAAGCGACAAAGGTCTGGGACAGAGCCAGAGGGGGAGGGTTTGGGAGGGGGTATCCCCCTCCCACGGGAAATATTTTGCATTTATATACTTGAAATGGTGCGATCTGGTGCATAAAAACATAAACCATATGCACATTAGATATAATCCAACAATATAGCTTATCCTACAGCCCAAAATCGGAGTCCCGAGGGAGCGAAGCGACTTAGGGCTGGGGCAGAGCCAGATGGGGAGGGTTTGGGAGGCCTGGGGTATCCCCTCCCATGGGGAAGATTTTGCATTTATATACTTGAAATAGTGCAATTTGGTGCACGTCACACAAACAGCCATAGCAATAACAGCCTACACAGGAACTACGTGGACCGGTAGAGAAAACCACACCCCAGACGTACCATATGCAATTTACACAACACCAAAACTGAGATTATTTGTTTGCGCGCGAAGCGCGCCGCGAAAATTTTAAATAGATGTATAACAAAGTTTTTAAACGTTGGAATTAACAAGTATTGGCTGATACATATATTTTTTTTCTTTTCTCTTTTCTTTCTTTCTTTCTTTTTTTTTTTTGAGGGGGGGGGGGGCTTTTTGGGGGGGCAAAAACGCGTTTTGCCCCCCCACTTTTGGGATTGGGGGGGGCGGCCGCCCCCCCTGCCCCCCCACTTCCGGCGCCTATGACTATAGGGCTCATAGTCGTACCCAGGATTTGTTCAAGGGGAGGGGGGGGGGGGGGGGGGTTAGCTTCATTCAGTGGCGTACTTGGGCCAAGTACGTGACTGAATGAAGCCCTTGGGGACCGGGTGTGTTTGAATACCTAAAACAGTTATTTGTCGCTAAAGGGGGTCGTTTATTAAAAGCCGACTCGACCCGATCCGACTGGTTTTCAGTCAGGCTAGAGTCGGTTTCGCTCAGTCGTAGCCGATTCAACATGTTGAATCGGCCTTGAATGATCTCCGACTGGCTCTTGACCGGCAAAACAGGAGTCCTGAGGCAACGTATACTGAGCTGAACCGACTGAAAACCAGTCGGATCGGCTCTGTGTGCGGAGGGCTTTACACCCAAACACCCCCTCGGTACGCCTATAATAGGGCTGGTCATGATTGTGTCTCCATGATCGAGCTCTCGCTCCTCGTTCGCCTACTCGCCTTCAACGATACATCTAAATCCAGTCTGTCGTCGCTATTTTTAGCGGACGAAGAGCAGACATGCAGATCTAACAATTATTTGCCTCCTCACGCACATTAAGGATCTTGTCCTAAATCCCCGTCTACTCCCCTTGTAATCCCAAACATTCGAATATAGAGCCTCGTCAAACTGTCATCGCTATTAAACCCGTTATTCATATTTGAAGTGGATTATCCGTATGCTACCTCAATGGGTAGCACATCAAGGATAGAATGAGTTAAGAAAGGTACCTTCACTTATCAGTCGGCGTAAGATTGAAAACAACCACGCGAAGAAAAAAAAAACGTGCGACTCATACGTGTGCTTGCTTGTGTCGAGAGATATTATGTGGAATCTAACAATAAATTCTGCTGAAAGCATATTATAGCGATCGAAATGAGGGAGTAATGGTTTAAATGATATTTTTTTCTTCATTCAATCATGCTTTCACTTGCCATACAAATGTTAGAGTGCATATGACATTTATTCACAGATTGTGTCATAATTTAAAATTAACCTACATTCAAAAAATTAATATGCCTTGATATTAAAAAGATATAATTATCTATTATCATCTTCATCATCATCATCATCACCATCATCATCACCATCACCATCATCATCATCAATATCATCACCGTCACCATCATCATCATCGTCCTCATCATCATCTCCATCCTCATCACCAACATCACCATCATCATCATCATCCTCATCCTCATCATCATCATCATCACCATCACCATCATCATCACTTGTAATAAAACCATTTTTTGCTGTGGCACATTATTTCAAGGCTGTCTTTCAATTCTAGAGTCCGGATTTGATTCCCAATCTCGGCATGTGTCCCTAAGCAAGAAACTTTATCCACACTTACTGCGCTCAACACAGGTGTAGTACATGGGTACCTGGCAGGAATTTATTCCTTGAAATGCTTGAGCGCCCTATCATGGCAGCTCGGTTAAAGCCAAGGTAATAACGCTCTGAGCACTTTGAAACTCTGTGATAGAGCACAATATATAAATTTCAAAAAGGATTACAATTGAACCTCTTTATAACGAGCTCTGTTATAACAAAGTACCCGATTTAGGGAGAATATCACAGGTCCAGGTTCTACGTCTTTATTTTTAAGTCCTGATACAACAAGATATCTGTTATAACCAGTTAAAGTAAATGTGCCCAAGGTGCTCGTTATAATGAGGTTTAACTGTATTATTATGACTATTATTATTTCACAAATAAAAGAAATCCACACAAAAAGAGGGGCTGATATTGAACATGGTGATATTATTTTATTGCAACACTCAATCCCACGGCTGTACATGAAACCACTCGATCCCAACACAACACCCACACATGCTTGTTTAACATGTATGACATGTTATGTTAATAATAGACATACACCTTTCAGACAATGCTAGAATATAACGGTATTCAATACAAATAATTGTGCATGATTCAAATCAAGCCAAGTGAAGGAAAAATGAAGACTGCGAAAAAGATCATCATACAGTCATGTACATCACTCTTGTAAGGAAATGAAGAAGAACAAAAATGCTAGATGAAAAATTTGAGCACAGAATCTTTCAGACAACATTCTTCGGAAGGATTATTTAAACATTTTAAGTATAGTTGGCTATCTGTTTATGTATTCACAAAAGCGAGTCAATCAATTATTATAATTATTTACATCTAAGACTACACTTTGACATCACCATCCGAGAGATGAAGCTAGGTTTCGACCCAGGGGCGTTTTGTGCAAAGAGCAGGGACCATATACATAACAGCCCGCTAGCTTAATAGTTTCATGCTAAGTCCATTTTTTAATGACGTGGCCAAGAAGTTTACACATGGGGGGTGTTTCACAAAGATCCTAAGTTGATCTTAGCACTAAGATGGTCTTAAATATTATGGAAAGCCATTAGTGTCTTGAAACAGTTTTATAAAAGTTATGTTGAAATGCATAAAATGTTGATTCAAATCATATATATTTTCTTATTATCAAAGAGATTCATAATCTTCACATAAAATTCATGAAATCTTTGATAATTAGAAAATATATATGATTTGAATCAACATTTTCTCTCCATGATCATAAAGTGCATCTACTTTAACCTATTGACAACCAACTGGTTTTGCAATAAACTACATTCGCCATGGAAACAAGCCAGAGTATCTCCTGAACAGGTTATTATATATTTTATACAGATTGCACTCATATTAGCACACATAATCTTCAGATCTTGATCGGAAAAACAATACTGAAAGAGATATTAAGAAAAATAATATTATTCGGACAGAAATTTCTCTAATTATGAACCCATTTATCACCGGGTTGCTCATGTATGTTACTATTACGTACACATTTTACATTATTTCAGTTCATAATTTAACATACACTGTACATCAACTGTACATCAGTTACCATGGGAAAATCATTATGTACAATGACATTTTTTATCTAATAGCCATAAAAATAGTTGATTGTTAATGATGTATAACTATTCATTTTTGTGTAATGTACTTCTACATTATGGCAATGGATAATCTATACAAAGTAAATAAAAAAGTACATGTAGGCCTAAACCTCTATATTTTGGGCTTATTTTATTGTACTTAAAAAGGAAGGGAAACGTCTAAACAAGTGTGTGAGCCTCCATGAAATATGTATAATATACATCATATTTTATTTTTGGATACATGGGATAAGAATAATAATAATATCCACACTAAATCTACATTAAAAACTATTTATTACACAAGTCTTATTGAAATGTTTAAAATATGCTAAATTAGCTACTGTACATACAATAAGAGCACACACTTAAAATAAAAACAGACATAAGTTATTTTATAGTACAACATTGCACTCCAGAATATTACACCAACACTTCTGAAATACATAATAGTTTGCTGATGATCAGCAAACATCATTATGTAAGAAGAAAGAAGCACACAAAAGTAATACCGAAATTGTTATTGTTATCTTCAAAATGAATACAACAAAAACATCAAAGGCTTTTCACATGCATTATGAAAATAACGAGTTGAGATTAAAAAAAAAAACATCTTACATTTATATGTACATGATACACTCATAATACTTTTTAAGAATGTCATACCATCTTTTAATATTACCCATACCGTAAAAAATTAGGAGTTGCCAATTTGTTGAGAAATTATAAATTTTTCCTTGAAATAGCTCTTGTCCTTGATGGGTATAAGAAAAGGTAATGTTGTCGGTCCAGGCTCTTTATATTCTTTTCTCTCTTATCCTGATATTCATATCATAGTTAACCGGTATTGTCTATGGCGCAGTAATATCTTGTGTATGATAAATTAATTGACAACAATGTATGATAAATTAATTTACAACAATACAAAAATTTGTATCAAAAACTGAAGAAAAACAATATTTCAAAGACACAAAATTGGCAAATCTTATTATAAATAACTGAAACCCATGCAATAAAAGACTTGAATGAAATACATGTAGCTTCATATCATGGTGAGAAGTTTAAGCATATTTCCTTGCATAATATACATAAACAAAATATTTACATTGTTTATAATCGCAATACAAAACATGTAAAATTATATTGTTTGAAAGTATGGATCAAAAACTTATTACAACATGAAACGAATTGAGTTGTCTTTATGAAGAGATGAGAAGAAATTATTACATGAAAAAAAAAACAGATGTTGTTCCAATTAATGAAAGAACACACAACATATCTAAACACCTTAATATATAAAAAATATCATAAATAATAACTGAAGATGAAAGCATCCATCATAATGAAAACAAAGAGTCATAAAAACTATAACAATATCGATAATAAATAACAAATAACACTGCATAAAATGTCAGATTCAATTGAGATTGTCCAAATGCAAACAATCTGGGATGCAAGAGAATTTTCGAAAGATAGCAGTTGTATCTTGTTCATGCTGACAGATCCGATATACACCAGTTGACAGCGTGAGTTGTAAATGTCAAACTCTGTTTGCCCGAGCCATAAAAATCATCTTTTATTTTTGAACACCAGGCTTATATAAACAGGCATTCAACGCGGAGGAATCAATCTTAAAAGGAAATGATGAAAGGATATTTATCCAAACTTGATTCACCTGATGACAACGCCAGATGTCATGATAATAATTTCCGACGGCTATTAAAATCCATTTCATCAAACAAACAAAACATTTTTTCAGGCAAGTCCTCGATAAATTCAGCATCATAACATCATAATGAAGAGTTCCACATTTCATAAATAGAGCATGCAGCAATAAACTAAGACTATTTACACACAAAAAGACATATTTTTCATAAAGATTGCACTTTACATCAGTTTACTGTTCCGTCCCCTTTATAGATATGTTTACTTTAGAGTAACTTTCTTTTTTTCCCTATACACAAGAGATCCTTTTCAACAAGAAGTTAGATAACTATTCAACATAAGTGTTACCTATAATAATAATATAGTTACTTATATAGCGCTAAATACATAAGTTTCATACCTATACATATACATACATCAGCACATGATGAAGAGAATGCTTCTGAGTAGGCAATTGAGTCATAAATGAAATTGAACATTCAAAGCCCATTTAAAAAAAATATACATGTATTGACTATTGCTTCAATTTGTTCAAAGCAAAAGCATAAATGAAACTTATCAACAATAAATCATAAACAAATACTCATAATGATTGTTACCTCCACATATTCAGCATGAGTTGGGTAGATTAGCTTGTTTGCAAATTTTTTTTTTTTGCAAATGAAAGTGAAAATTCAAAGATCTTTTAAAACATTAATGCAATCATAATTACGTATTTTTGTATAGAATTTCAAAATACATTATTATGAATCATGAGTCCTCAAATGCAAGTTATGGCTTCAGTATAATATGACATGATATAATCAAGACTTTACAAACAGCTGCGTTACAGATGACTTACGTACATAAAATGTACACAAAATTGGTATAACATGCATCCACCACAGACACAAGACAGAGTATTCTAGGGAACGGTCTTGAATAGGTTCAAACCAACATCCATGTTGATATCAGTGGCAGACCAATTTCAAACATTTGACTGCTAAGAAATTATTTGTTTACAATATTCTGTATCGTTTAAATATTTTGTATATGTAGTTTGAACGTCAAATTCGTTCTTAATGTATGTCCAAGAGTTTCAGATGTATCTACATGTTTCGGACAATAATTAAAACCTTTTCAATTCAACTCGATTCAATAAAACAGTAAATTTCAAGACAGTTTTTGTCAACTCTATACATTAACAGATAAAGATATATTCTTTCACACTGTTGGGGAAAGGAGTATATTTTAATTTGTTTGTGTGGGAAGTATTCCAATATTGCTATTTTAGCTTCTTTTTTTCAAGGACGCAAGAAAAAGATTATGGACTTTGAATACCACATTGAAAATGATTCAATGTTAGTAGCTGAAAACATAAACCCTTGTATTTTTTGTTTCTTGAATGACTTACATTTTTACTATTTGACAAAAATACCATTTATTCTTGTATATTACTTTTTTTCAGTACTGCTTTAACATAACTACATGTACACATCACTTCTCTTATCTTAAATTTCTCAATTAAAATTCAGATACAGTCAAACCTGTCTTAGTGGCCACCTGTGAGAATTAAAATTATATACACCTGTATTTCGAATTTGTGCCTTAGAAGTTATATCACCTATTAAAAATAGAAGAACAGATATTGGAATACTTATTATAAATATATTTTGTGAAAAATCTATTGCTTTTTTGTAACTATGCATCTTTCATCAGAGAATCATCACAACATATACTTTTTCTTTTCTTTGAAAAAATTACATAACATGTTATCCCATTTTCTTTGCTCATTTTTAATCACATTATATATTTCTGGTCAGTTTCTTTATATGTTTGAATTAATTGAAAATTAATTAGTTTAACATAATGAAACTAATAACAAAGACCCTGTGTAAAGGCAAGCACACATAAACTAATACAGATAATCGTGTCCTGATTGATCACATTAAAACAAAAATGTGTATGAAAACACATGGCAAGATAATGTTTCAGATGTTAGTGCATAATATTGCTTCAAACATGAGTTGTAGTGGACAGAAAGCATAAATAATTATGAAATAAATATTGAAAACATAAATAACTGTAAATAATAAAAAATACATTTTTTTAGATAGATATTCCAGCTGCTTCCCCATATCTTGTCAGACCATTCTTCTCAAGGTATAGGCGAGTTATCCCCTTGCCTACAGAATATTGCATTTCCCATAGAGTTAATACAATTTACACCAGAAGGGAGGTTCCCTAAACACTCAAATGAATTTTACCATCTTCTTAATCACTAAAAATTGAATCCTAAAATCGATTTTAGTGTTTTGTGAAAACCCCTACAGATTCCCGTAGTGAATGGATTTACAGATTAACATTAACGGTAGAGGGCGCCATAGCTGTTATGTAGAGTTGGATGGTACATCTTTTCTTTGTTATACAATAGTCGCTTGTGATAGATCCAATCATTAAACGTATTATTGTTGAAATTAGAAAAATGGCATATAATTTTCTTTCACCTAATATTTTCGAACAGTATGTGTCGGTTATTTCTACCATCATTTTTTTACATGAAGATGCTAAACATAACTATATTGATAACATTATTCTTCCCTTGGCATAGTATATCTCTTTCACCGCTTTTCACCACTTTTATGTAGGTTATTCTTATCATAATTTTTCACCACATGATGCCAAACATATTCCTCTATTGATACCATTCTTTCATTGCTTTGATAACCAATAAAATTTATTACATGACTTGCATCCTTCATATAATCTGCGCAAGAGAACCAATGGGGCAGAATCTTTGTTCCTCTCAAGGAAAATCCTTGACAATCCTCGTGCGGTCTCCCACCAGTCCATCCTTGAAGTCTGTTCTCTCAGTTGACGCAGAGATGCAAGTAATGTCTTCCAGGACTCAGTACTACCCTATCATCTTGCCACTGCTTGCCACTGTTTTTTTTTCTGGCTGTATTTACTCTTCTCTTTGTTGGGCCCACAGATGCTTGCTGGCACTGAACACCTTGACCCTTGATGGAGAAGGTTCTTGTGGTCTTGGATTTCAAGTTTTCAGACATAAAAGATAACATTTTCTTTCAACGACTATTCTGATACTGCTTGCCGCTGGTTTATCCTTGCTGTCTTTACTCTTTGAGGGCCCCTACGAACGCTAGCGAAGTTTGCTGACACTGGATGTATTGACCCTTGATGGAGAAGGTTCTTGTGGTCTTGGATTTCAAGTTTTCAGACATAAAAAGATAACAGTTTCTTTCAAAGACAATTCCCGACTATCCTGCTGCTGCTTACCGCTGGTTTATCCTTGCTGTCATTACTCTTTGAGGGCCCCACGGATGCTGGCGAAGTCTTGCTGACACTGGACGCCATGACCCTTAGAGAAGAAGGTTCTTATGGACAAACAAAGCTGACAGTTCATTTCAAGGACAATCTCGGACTATTCTACTACTGCTAGCCACCGGTCCATCCTTGCTGTCTTTACTCTTGTTGGACCCTGTCGAGGCTAGCGAAGTCTTGCTGGACTTTGCGCTGGACGCACTGAGGGGCGGTGGTGGAGGGGGTCTGCGGTGCTTCTCGTCGGCGTGGTGCAGGGGCGTCAGATTCTTGTGCTTGACCGTCGTCCGGATGAAGTGACCGACAAGGTACGTCAGCTGTGACACCTGGAAAATATTAATAAATAATGTTTTTGATTTGTATAGCTCCTAATTGATAATCATCTCTAAGTGCTTTACACTATTACCCCGGTCATCGAACACACACTCGCAATCAATCCACACATGCCGTGCACTTTCTTCTCCCCTGGAAGCAATGCATTCTGGTATTCAAGTTCAATGATTAAGACATAGGCCTACTAGATCAGGTCTCAAATTCATTGGGAGTTATGCACCCGTACAGTAGTTACTAGATGGTCTGGATATTAAACTGTCATACTAGATACTTGGGTCATACCAAACACAAGGGTTCCTACAGTGAAATTTGCATTTTTATTTCGATAACTGTATAAATTTTGCTATATTTTTGCTTTTGTTGTACTGTAATCTTCATTTTGGTTCTTAATTCCTCATTTGTTCTTTATTCGTGGTTCCTTCAGTATTCTTGATAATAGTCTTGTCAAAATCTTGATTCATTGTTTGTTTATTTATTTATTTTATTTTTTAAATTCTGTTACAAAAAAGAATAAAGCTTACTTTTGCTTTGGTCATGTCAAACATGAGTTTGTCGGTGGTAAAGTCAGCGTCGTCTTCCGTCTGTTTCCGCACTACCAGCATGAAGTCGTCACGGCAACCGCCAAATGTAACTATGGACGGCAGGGGGTATGAAGCTTTGTCCTCCTGTTGAACAAAAGATAGCATTGCTCGAAATTAGTAAAGGCCCACTGGCCGAGGCCACTAAAAATTAGCATCGGGCCACCAAATTTTATTGATGCTAATTCCACTGGCTCGAATGGGCAAATAAAAAATAACCAGGTTTTTCTTTGTTTGGGCCAAGAGATTCAGGTTGGGGGGGCAACTAACATTAGATCAATCTTAATCTTACTTGCTCCACAATGAGAAAAGGGGTTAATTTCTATGATTGCACATAGCATTACGCAATGTGACCTCTGATATTTGATCGCAACCCATTGCCTAGGGAACCTGGTGGTCCCTGTATTAACTCTATGGGGGTTTCCAAACCTAGTAGAGAATAGGTATTAAAATGACGCTACAATCTAATCCGAGGCATCTATATGTTTAAACCTCTTATATAGTTACACACTTCAATATAAACAATACAAATGTTTCTTATTAATGCCTAGAGCTTATGTTTCTTAATGCCTACACCAAGCAACCTTTCATTATCTAATTCTCAATACCCATCTACTGGCTCGACGGGCAACTAGCAAAACAAAAACTAGTATGATGTTTTGTCAAGAGACAATCAATACTCACAAGTGAGTTGAATTCCAGTATACTGAGACCGTTTTCACCAACTGTCAACCACACTCGTTCCTGCTTTCCATATTTGCACTGAAAACAAGAAGAAAAAAAACATGGAATGAAATGCTAAAATCTTGACACATTATTCACCTACCCCCACCATTGACTATTACATTCACAACACACCCAAAGTCTAGTCTACAAATTAATGTGTACAGTATATTATTGTTCCTCGTTGCAAACAAAATGAATGTGCAGAATGATGAAAAAGGGGCTGGATTTGTGTGATTTTATTCGGCATGCCAAGGGTTAAGGGCTAGACACAAAAGCCTACAAGAGGAAACATACAAGGGCATGACCTACTGTAGATGGAATTTAGAAGAACAAGGACATCATGAAATTTACAATCTCGTTAACAAAAAGATATTACAATAAATAAATGTACATGTGTGAAATTCACAAGAACAAGAATGTACAAGAACATCAATGGTGAAATTTACATGTATGGAATGGAAGAACAAAGACATGAAATTAACAAGCGCATTAACAAGCGTGAATTAACAAGAACATCCTGATATTATTTCATGCATGGAATTCTGAAGAACTAGGGAAGGTTCGAACAGAGCTTGACACTAGCTCTTGCCTGCTCGCCCTGGGCAAGTCAAAATTTGTGTCGGGCAAGTAAAATTTCATGAATTATCTAGTTTGTTCGCCCAATTGGGCAACTAAATAATTGTCTGAACACAAGAGAACAATGTAATGCCATATGTGTTAATCTCATCTAGAAGTAACAGGGCAAGTAAATTTTATATTGGGGCAAGTAAACATTTCTTAATTTATGATTTTACTTGCCCAAATGGACTAGTACAGAAAAAAGTTAGTGTGGAGGCTTGGTTAAAATCTACTAAGTTGTTTACTATCTTGACTAGATGACACACAATAATTCACAACCTACAGCTGTGTGAATGAAAACATCTCTATTTTCCACAACTCTTGATCTTAAATCCATAATAGCTTCCATATTCAGTGACAAAGGGAATAAATTAACATTATGGACATTTGGGAGATATTATAGTTTGTATATTGACATAGCTGCCAACTGTTACGAAAAATTTGTAATTGTTACGAATATCCCACCCTCTTTACGAAATTACGAATACTCCTTCTATAATTACGAATTTTGAAAGGAAAAAAAAAAAAAATAAATAAATAAATAAATAAATAAATAAATAAATAAAAAAATAAATAAATCGATTTATTTTTTGTTTGTTTTGTTTTTTTTGTTTTTTCGTTTTCACGAGACAATGTTTAAACGTAAATCTGACCAAATCATACCTAGTAATTGTGCAAAAATGATGAAAAATAGGGCCATGGATGCCGCCCACAATGGACTCCGGCCGCAATGGACTCCGCCCGCAATGGACTCCGGCCGCAATGGACTCCGCGCTTCACGCTCCAGAGCCCTAAAGCAAGCCCTGGACCCCGGCTAAAGGGACTTCGTGCTCGTGATGTGTGTTTCGCGCACATGATATTCAGTTTTGCTTAAATGTTACTAATTTAAAATTCCAAATGTTGGCAGCTATGTATTGATGGTATAACTATCTCTATGGAGAAAATTGCCATTGCCGATTTAAAAGTAGGCTATTCCAGGGAAATGTAGAGTGTCTTTTTAATCTTGCCCAAAAGTTCCCCTAGCTATAATCTGAAAGTAATTTTTTGTTTCAGTAAAAACGTATCATGCTATACAAGATGATGCAGCTTTCATGCCATTTAACTCCTTGAGTGCCAAGCTCTCATTTTTTGCCAGTTACATGTACAATACACACAAATGCCATAGAGCATTACAATCCCTAGCACTTTAAGAGTTAATGAACATGCAAACATAATGCCAAAGAAATTTACACAATGCACAGCATTCCATACAATCATCTTTCCCCATTCAAGGAAATGTTTTAAAGCCATTTACAAATACTGAAAAGAAAACTCTCCTATGCTCATGTAATATTTGTTTTATGGATAGTCCTATCTTATTAATTGCATGCTGAAAATATTAACATAAATATACAAATCAATAACAAAAGAATAATACAAATAAATTAATTTCTTATTGCTTGCAAGCTGAAAATATGAACATAAATATAAACAAATCAATAAAAAGAATAATAAAACAAATAAATAAATCAATGAATTCGTAATCAAAGTTCAGTAACAAAATTTAAATTAGAAGGAAGGCGATCTTTTGTTTCCAGAGAGAGAAATACTGCTTGCAGGATGCCTGGACGATTCCACGATGCCACTTCCGTTACCGTTGGCAACGCGTGACCCTACCTCGTAATAATTGAGATAATCGCCGAACGAGAGACTCACAGTGGCCGGAATGATGTACGCGCCAAAGTGCTTCCACTTGCGCAGCACGGCCAGGTAGATACGCACACACTCCATCTGGCTCCGTCCTCGCAGCTCACCCCACTTCCCACATATCTGATGCTTCAGTCGCCTGTTGAAGAATAAAAACACGAGAAAATATTTATTTTGTGTATAGAACAAGATTGACTCATGAAGTGACAAAGTATTATAAGAAATTAAAACATTACGTTATCTGACTTTGTCAAATACGATTCATTGATTGGCTTACCTCAGTCATGTGATGTTAACATATTTCATTTAGTAACAACAAAGAGCCACAATATATAAATATTTTCGTTTAGACCTATGATAAAAATTATAGCAATGCTTATCAATTGCAGGTGTTATGTGACATGCTGAGAGTAAATTTGTATCAAAGTTTGCGTGTATGTGCGTGATGTTAACAATTAATATGCACAATCAAAGATAGACTCTACTATGACGTCACAATGACTTGTCAACATATCACTTTGAAAAGCCACAATTTCTAATCGAACTCATAGGCTAAAAGTGTAAAAATGTGTTACTTTTGTAAATAAACTACCTAAGTCATATAACATTACAGATGCTAACTTTGTTGTCAGGAAAATTCTGGAATGTTCCCTCGCGATTTGAAATGCTATTGAGGGAAGATTATAAGTCCCAAGACGTATCCCTCAGAGAGAAACATTCCATGATGTTCCCTCCACCACCAGTTAACATCTGCATAATGTTTAGATCTTAAAAAGGAATACGGTACCAAGACAATGAGTATTGATAACAAACGAGGAAACAAAAATTGCCAGAGATTCTTCAGTTACACAAATAATTCATTGAAATCCATCCATCCATCCATCCATCCATCCATCCATCCATCCATCCATCCATCCATCCATCCATCCATCCATCCATCCATCCATCCATCCATCCATCCATCCATCCATCCATCCATCCATCCATCCATCCATCCATCCATCCATCCATCCATCCATCCATCCATCCATCCATCCATCCATCCATCCATCCATCCATCCATCCATCCATCCATCCATCCATCCATCCATCCATCCATCCATCCATCCATCCATCCATCCATCCATCCATCCATCCATCCATCCATCCATCCATCCATCCATCCATCCATCCATCATCCATCCATCCATCCGTTTTTAACAAACCTTCTTTCATTCTCTGCAGCTGGTTGATAGCGGACCGGGTAGAACCGGTCCAGGACCGAGTCCAGGTTTTGGGCCGACAGTGAAGAGGTAGATCCGTGCTTTGAACCGTGACGGGCTGGACTGAAGGGGGGTTCGGATGCGGACGGATACTTGCTGTCTCCTAGGTCAATCTGAAATCATAGCAAATCAAAAGTAACATTCAAACCGAATGATTAAATGTCTCTCAAATTTCTAGAAAAAAATTATTTTAACCCGTTTGCGACTAATTTTGAAATCACCATCTAGAGTTATTGCAGGGCCCACCAGGTTCCTGTAAGCAATGGGTAAAGTTATTCAGGCAACTACCATATATTGACATAGATATCTAGCAATCAGAATGGTACTGACATGGCATGTCATGTCATGTCATTGACCTTGACTTTGACCTTGACATCCCACACCTCTCCCATGAAAGCTGCTACTTCCAGGGCAATCTCCTTCGTGACTTGGAACCTCACATGTCTCCCTCACTGTGACATTGGCATTGACATTGACATGAGTGCTACTAGTTCCATGGCCATCTCCTTGCTGACCGGGAACCGGCCAGCGACGAGGTCAGAGTTCACCTGGTATGCCAGTAGACATTGACAGTACATTGTTTATAATCACATAACACATTGTCATTGACATTGACATTAAGACTGTCATTGACATTGACAATGACCCTACCCACCTGAGCCATGAGTGCTACTAGTTCCAGGGCCATCTCCTTGCTGACCGGGAACCGGCCAGCGACGAGGTCAGAGTTCACCTGGTAGGTCAGCAGCAGTCGCTCTCTGTCCGTCTCGTTTCCAGCGCTCTGCCGCCGGTATTCTCTGTAAAAAATCGAAGGCAGAAAATAATAATGGCACAATCAGACTATGTAGTATTAACATGGGGTCGAGAGCTCGACCATGACTCAGGACCAGCCCGTACCAGGAGTTAATTTAATAAATTAATAAGTTCAAGCAAAATCAAATCATATTCAATCAGCTCTCAACCCAAGTGTAGTAATAGGGTACCTAGTAAAAATTAATTCCTTGAAATGCTTGATGCGCCTGCTTGCAGGCAGCTCGACTACAGTCACAGTAATAATATACTGCACAGTATAATGCGCCTTGGAATATAATTTCTAGATTGATGGCGCAATACAAATGCGTGACTTATTATTAACCCATTCAGGACCCCAAAATACTTGTGCTAGGGTCTATGGAGAATACATATTACAGTAAAATATATCAGTCCTTATCAGGTTAATATTATTAATTAAATACAAAAGGCGCACTGACCTGTGTTTGTAGGTGAGTCTGATGAGTCGGGAACCATCTTTCTTTGCCTTGGACTCCCTCAACGCCTGCTCCCACTTTGAGACCACATCACAGATCTGATATTGAACAAACATAGAACATGTTTAAAGAAGAAAGACAATAGATGAAGATTGAAGAAGTACATAAGAAAACATTTATAGAGGGCATTCTCTACCAACACGCGTCCAAGACTACCAAAGCGTGCCCAGACTTGGCATGCATGACTAAAAAGAACCAATGTTCTATACAAATTGTAAAGAGCATCAGTTCTTTTAGTCATGCATGCCAAGCCGTGCGCACGTGTTGGTAGAGAATGCCTTTATATAGAGTACCAAAGTATTGATGTCACATTCTTTTTGTTTATAAAGTAAATTTAAGTATAGAGAAAACAGACCAGTAATGTATAATAAGAATACAAATGAGCAAACAGAATGGGTGGAATTCACAAGGAGGTTTGTAGGAGGTTTGTACAAACCATGGTTTGACCATGGTTTACATCTATGGAATGCCATTTGTAAACTGATGGAGAAGGAATGTAAACTCCTTACTTGTTAACAATGTGGATGTACAATTTACTTGTATACGAGCAGCATTCCATAGATGTAGACCATGGTAAAACCATGGTTTGTACAAACCTCCTACAAACCTCCTTTGTGAATTCCACCCAATGGGGCTTCCCCAGGAATCGAACCTGAGACCTCGAGAACAGTGCTCTACCAACTGAGCTGGATAGCTATTGTGATGTTTTGTTTCTGGGATCGACAACTATCACAAGATCCTGAAAATGCATGTCAGAACATAACCAATAGTCTAGAATGAGTACCTTGACGCTGGTTGGTATACAATGCTGGACATGTTTTCCGCTGGGGTCATCAGCGAAGAGGGCAAAGCCCGACTCCTCCTCCGACCGCATCCCACTGTGGTGGTTGAGCTGCTTTAAAAACTCCTTGACCGTCATCGAGCTGTCAAAACCAACAACCTAGCGAAAAGTAGAAAGTAAATTTTAAAAAGTATAAAAAGTATAATATAATCATACATGTAGTGTATAACCTGACCGTTCCTCCCATTTGATCCCACTGTGGTGGTTCAGCTGCTTTAAAAACTCCTTCACCGTCATCGAGCTGTCAAAACCAACCACCTAACAAAAAGTAGGAAGTAAAACATTAATTTATAAACAGTATAATAATTATAAACATATTTATATATAGCCTGACTCCTCCTCCAACTTCATCCCACTGTGGTGGTTCAGCTGCTTTAAAAACTCCTTGACCGTCATCGAGCTGTCAAAACCAACCACCTAATGAAATGTAGGAAGTAATGTAAATCAAACATTTATTAACGGAAAAATATAATCATAGTTTTAACCCTACTGTTACTCCCATTTGATCCCACTGTGGTGGTTGATCTGCTTTAAAAACTTGTTCACTGTCATCGAGTAGTAGTGTTGTCATAATTTAAAAACTCATCATCATACTAAATTATGTGCTCATGGGTCTACAGAAGTAGACTATATTATTTTATTGTCTAGGAACTAGGAACTTTTTAAAGACAAAAGAACAAGTCTCTTCTGCAGACTTATGGATGTCTGTGGCAGTAGATAAAACATTTTTTTTGGAGACACATCTCCTCTACTATTACTGGTGGAAAAGATTACTACAAGTAATCACTTTTATATATCAAAGGAGTATTGTGTAGGGGGAATACATGTTATAGCAAAATCAGTCCGTCCTGAACGGGTAAATACCTGATAAGTGTCGTTGGCAAAGTGGACGGGCATGCTGATTGGTTTGGAGTGGTAGTAGGGATGTCGCTGGACGATGGACAGCACCTCCAGCCTGGACGGCCTCGCCTCCCTCCGACCGTTCCTGTTGGTACGCTCCACCGAACGCTGGCAGTAGATGGCGTACTTCCCTATTTCAGTCCTGAAATATTTAAAGCAACCAACAAAATGTAGGTTATTTTACTTATACAGGGCTCGACACTAGCACACTTGCCCAATTGCCCAGGGCAAGTAACAAATTGATGTCCAGGAAGTAGCAGTTCATAAATGGTCTGGTTTAGTTGCCCTGATCGGTGAATAACAATTAGTTCACATTGTTTTTTTGGGGAAAGATAATATGATAAGATAAGGCTTGGTTGCAGCATTAATCCACATAAAAGGTCAGCAACAGCATTGAATGGACTACTATGAATTTATAACCAAAATTACCACTGTATTGAATCATCGTCGCTGCCAACATCAATATCAACATCACCATAATCATGAAACTGACAACATAAGACATCTACATAAATTTATATGAAATGTCATTTACTTGTGGTTTCTCAAAAACAACATGGTGAGCATCATTGAGCAGATTTTATAATAAAAATTATGTATAAACAAAATGACACTATACATTACTCCATCACAATAAATCCCTATAAACTTATAATGGTGCTTAGCATCAACAAATCTCTGCTGGTGTGATTTGAGAAGCCACATGAATTGGTGCGAAGGAAGACAGAGCTATTAAAACTTCATGGCTAGCAACATTGAAGAGATCAATACATTTGATGGCAAGGTTTGAAACTCACTAAAGCAAGAAACCTCTGTGATTTAATATTTCCTATAAAATTACCAGTACTTAGCCAAACTTACCGGTACTTAGCATCAACAAATCTCTGGAGATGAGATTTGAGAAGCCACATGAATTGGTGTGAAGGAAGAAAGAGCTGACACATCATGGCGAGCAGCATCCATGCCTGGGTCACGGTGTGGTCACCCGATTGGCTGTCCTTAGAACCCTCCTCCGTCGTCTGAGGAAACGGGTAAACAGAAATAGAATCAAAGCAAAAGATTAATTCAATGAATTAAAAGACTAATAATAATATATCCCTTCCAAAGGAAAAGTGAAGTTGCATATAACACGCAAAATGTTATACATACCTGTATAGCCGGTTATGTGAAGCATTCAATTTAGAGATTGCGCAATACTCCCGGAAGTTGCACAATTCTAGCAACAGGTTATACCTATATAGATGGCTATGTGGAGCATTTTATTTAGATATTGCACAATACTCCTGGAGGTCGCGCAATACTAGCAGGTGGTTATTCCTAAAGCATTCAATTTAGAGATTGAGAAATAGCATCGCACGTATAAACATCAAACCATGTTACATACCGTTGAGGTTGACTGGGCTGGCGGGTGATTGGTCTGTTTGATCAGCTGACAGTACATCTCGTTCTGCAGCTCTGTGTGCGAGAGTCCCGTCTGCAATGCATTCTGGGCCAGGTTGACGTGGTAGTCCACAGACTGCATTTCCACCGACGGACTGATGAACAGGTTGCACGTCTGTATAGGGCAAAAGTGTAAATTAAAAATACAGGTAACCATTCATCTATTCCCTACTAGATTTTGAAATTCCAATAGCTTTAATACAATGGCTTTAATTAATAGTGATTTATGTTTCATTATTGCTAATTCACAGACCTACAACACAGATTTACGCATATGGGACTGGGATGATTTTGTAAAAAACATACTTTGCTGTATTTGACAGCTTCCCTGCTAAGAGCGTCCGATAGCAAAGTGGTCAGTGGCTTGTCTTGGCTCTATTTCAAATAGATCATGGTAGGGCTATTCCAAATTGTCTTAACTTAACCCGTTCCCTTCGAGATTCTGAAATCCCCATAGACCTTTTACATAGCCCACTCGGTTTAAGAATGAAATATCTAGACTTACAGCATAGATCTGTGCATATGTGACTGAAAGAACTCACTTTGCTGTATTTGACGGCTTCCCTGCTAAGAGCGTCCGATAGCAGAGTGGTCAGCGGCTTATCTCTACTCTCCTTGGAGTAGATCATGATGGGGTGTTTCCAGAGCGGGTTGGAGAGGGGGCTCTCGGAGTTCATCAGTCTCTTGATGATGCTCTCAAACTCGGTGCCCCCGTCCGGCGAGTTGCTGCCACTGCCGCCACTGGCAACCATCAGGTGGTAGAGCCAGGAATCCTAATGCAGCAAGAATGCAAAGTATTGAATAAGATCACATTGTTCTGTTTCAGTTTCAGCTCATTTCTCACTTCCAACAAATCAACTGTACACAAATGTTATGCTTCAGATTAGCATGAGCATTGAAAATGGTATCTGGGATGAACAACCATCACAAAAGCTTTGTAGCTCAGTTGGTAGAGCACCGGTCTAGCGATCCGGAGGTCTCGGGTTTAAATCCCCGGGGACACCCAATTTTCTTAACGCCCATCTGCACTCTCAACCGACGACAATTAGATATTTAGCTTATGTTCATTACCTTCTCTTCCTGAGTTGAGAAGTTCAAGAAAGTCGTGCTCTGCTTCTGCGAGATGAGGGAGAGAGTGAATTTGATTGCTTCCACCTTCTCGTCTGCATCATCATCTGACTCGGCCGACTGATCAACCTCGCTCACCGAAGCCTCTCGCATTTCAATGCACCCCTGACAAGACTGCAAATAGAAAAATAGATTTGTTTATTTAAAGATATGAACAAATCCCAATAACTGAATTATAGTAATTTTTTACTATAACAAATGACCTTACAACAAATAGTGTACATGATGATGATGATGACGATGATGATGTTGATGTTCATCTTATGTTGCAATTTAATAGCACACGAAGATGTAACAAGGGTAATTTTTTTTTCTTGATTGAAATTGAGAAGTATCAGTCTTTGGTTTTACATTAGTTATAAAAAGCAATACATAATAATAATAACTTACAGTTTTTATATAGATTATATGAAACACATCGCAAATGCACATACTTATTATAAAGTGTTGTATTTTTACCCCGGTAGATTTGGATACAGTTCCCAACCCACACGATCATCTTGCGCATCATCTCAACTCCCCGGGAAGCATATAATAGTGCCCAGGCTAATTCAACACATCGAACATAGCGATATTACCTTGTCTTTGTCCGACTTGTAGTACTTAAGGTTCCTGTCTGCAAGCACAAACCAGCATCTCTTGGAGTTTCCTAGCTTGACCTTTGTGATCCAGCCCTGCATGGTGACCCCTGGTGGTAGGGTCAGAGGAAGGTCACTGGGTTTCCTGTACTTGTTCAGCACTCGGTCAATTACTGCAAATTGAAGGTGAGACAAATATGAATTAGTGATTAAAGAGGGTTCGATCTACTAGCACGAACCAACACCTCTTGGAGTTTCCAAGCTTGACCTTTGTGATCCAACCCTGCATGGTGACCCCTGGTGGTAGGGTCAGAGGAAGGTCACTGGGTTTCCTGTACTTGTTCAGCACTCTGTCAATTACTGTAAATTAAGAAAAGACAAATATGAATCGGTGATTGAGTTTGTATCTAATAACACAAACCAGCATCTCTTGGAGTTTCCTAGTTTGACCTTTGTGATCCAACCCTGCATGGTGACCCCTGGGGGTAGGGTCAGAGGAAGGTCACTGGGTTTCCTGTACTTGTTCAGCACTCGGGCAATCACTGCAAATTGAAGGTGAGACAAATATGAATCAGTGATTGAATTTTTATCTACTAGCACAAACTTGTTTAGCACTTGCAGAGTGAATACATATACAGACAAACAAATATACATCAGTGAATAACAATCAAGGTTTTTTTTATCAGCTATGAACCAGCATCTAAAGTTTCCAAGCTTGACGTACATGACCAATCATTATCCTACTTTTCTTTGTTGTTTACCATTCAATATCACAGCATAAAAAAGGAGTTTAAAAAAAACAAAAAAACATATAAATCAAATCATAACAAAACTAGGTACATATATTGAGCAGCGTTATTTTATACACGCCTTGTTTATATTTAATTCAAACTTACATCTGATCCACTCTTCCATGACGGCCGACGACTCGGCGGTCAGGTAGTACGTCCTTTTGGAAGTGACCAGCTCAAATGTCTGCTGAGCTTCTGAGGGTGATATCTTGCAGAACCTGTCCAGTGGGATCTGGCCGCGCGGCTTGCGAGATGCCTCATTCTGTGAGTAAAGAATACCATAGAAGACATTCAGTATTTTCACATCATAATCACTGGTAGTCATTTGTATATGGTCATCCTCTTGTAAGTGATCATTTAAAAAATAAATTGAACAAATCTAAGGTATATTTTAATAAACTGTATACAAACCTATGGCAAATCAGTTATACAGCATAATGCAGCACCTTGCATTTCGTTGACTATTCAGTGGACATACCCGATCACAGAAACATACATTTTATCAATCATTTGTTAGTTTTCCCCAAATTCAAGAAAAGTTAATAGATTGCTTAAAAGAGTAGCACCCTGAAACTAACCCTAGCTCCCCATTTCCACAGAAAATGAATTCTTTTAAATGGTAACAAAAATTGTTTTTAATGAATAACTTGTGCATGGTTTTCTTTCCTTTTCAATACAAGTACAGTCAAACCTGTCTATAGCGGCCACTCAAGGGAAACTTCAAAAGTGGCCGCTATAGACAGGTGGCCACTATAGACAGGTTGGCGGCCATTTTGTTTTTTTAAGCACGTGTGTTTATAATATAAACATCAATATACCATTACCACATGTAGCCCACACATGAACATAATTATAAACAACATGTACATGCATATGAAATAAAAGAACAGAACCTTGGAAACTTGTCTTATTTTTTTAGTACATTTGTGTGATAAGTGTTGAGAAAATAATGAAAAGTTTCATTATATGTAAACCTTCCGAAATAAATCTACCATCGTCGTCTGTTTGGCCGACTGTCGTTCGTTGTTGTCGAAGAAACAACTCTCGATCTCGAGCTCCCGATATGATGATGCAATGCGCGCGCGATCGTGTGAATATTTTTATTCTTTGCCTGAACAAAATGATGTTACGTAAAAAAATATTTTTGATTGAAAAAAAAAGTTCTAGAAAATACGACGATGAGAGCAAAAATGTATAAGTGTAGGAAAATATTTCATATCAAACTTCATTGATAAGTTTTTTCATTAAAAAAAGGGTTCGCAAAGACAACACAAACATTTAAATGTACGAGGCTATACAAACCGGTTTAGATCCGATCCGGTCCGATCCCCAATGCAGTGAAAGTGTGTGCATTGTGCATGCATGTGTGTGTTGCATGCATGATCAAAGTCCCTGTTGCCGCAGCTCAGCGCAGCGGTAGCGCGCGGTCAGCGGCCAGAGCAGCTAGCACTCATCGATCGATAAAAGATCACAACCACGGGGCTTACAATGCGTGCATGAACAATAACACGGATGTTCAGCCAGGGCTATGAGCGCGCGCTAATCCGTCTCAAGTGCATAGCTCAGCTGAAAGCTAGCTAGCGATCGCTTCACGGAAACAATGAGTGAGTAAAAATAGACCAGTCGGCGGACGAGGTAAACAAAACAAACGGCCATTTTAGGCTTTTAAACTTGACGTTCATAATATTGAGGCGGCACTTTTCAAAAGCTACAGGGACAGGGTAGTTCTTCAGCCCTAGAGTAGACTATGGTTATATTGTTCGCTAAGCTTATGCTGCCAGCTCGCTTTCACGGCAAAGTATACCAGCTTCGCATCGGAAAATATCAAACTAGCACGCCCGCAGTTACGGCCAAACCGAACATTGATGGCCGCTACAGACGGTAAAAAAATGAGTTTGTGAAGCCAAAACAGTGGCCGCTGGCCGCGTTAGGCAGGTGGCCGCTATAGACAGTGTTTATAACACTGTATTTTCCTCGGGGGGAATTCTATGTGGCCGCTAACGGCAGGTGGCCGCTATAGACAGGTGGCCGCTAGTACAGGTTTGACTGTATTCATACTACTGTTGTACATGTATATATACAGGAATGTACTTTCTAATACGCTGAATTACTTGAAATTGAAACTAAAAAGACAAGAGCATTTCTCTCTGACTCACTGGTGACTTGAAGTAGAGGAGCTCTGACTGATCCATCTTGAGCACAAACCAGCGTCGCTTCCACGTCTTGACCCGTCCACCAAGCTTGGTCAGCCAACCACCCTTCTCCATCACATCCTGCAAAGAAACAGGTGAGAGTGGGAAAGGCGTTAAAGGGGACCACCAGGCAAAGAACAACAAAGATGTTATGGTACCGTTGTGTGATATTAAATAGATGCCCAACACTTTGCAAAGGGTTGTGTAATTCATAAGCAATACAATTAATTACCGCCACTTACGGAACCAACATGGCCTCATGGTTCTGTATGCGCCAAATGTCTGCAAATGCGCCAATTATATTCAGGTATACATTTGTAAGGCAATAGAATCACGGACTATGCGTTTGTCCTAGACAATAATAGTCTTCATCTGCAGACCCATGAACACATGCTTTAGTATGGTGATGAGTTTTCCAATTATATCATTTGACTGGAAACCTATATTTCTGAACTAATTGGTAGAATGGACCTTGAGATCTGCTTATGTCTGGGTACATCTAAGCGGTTTCTATCAATAATAAATAACCGAGAACACATTTTAAACACCAATCAATCACATAAACTACCTTATCTGATTTGTCAAGGGAATCAGAGCTAGACTTGGATGCCTTATCTAGACTGCACGTCTTGAGGAGCTTGGCCTTGGGTTCAGGTTCGTCCGAGCTGTTTCCGTCGTGCGATGGCGCTCTAACCGCATCGGGTGGTATGGAGTAGTCTGCATCGGAGGCTGAAGATTGGGTGGACACACCTGGTGGAAAAAAAAAGATCATCATAATTATCAGCAGTCAATACTGGTTAGAACACAATTGAACAGGATATGCCTGGGATGAAATGGATATGACTGTAATGATTTGGATGGGACTTTACAGTCAGTACTAGATTTAGACTGTACAGTGGTATGGAGTAGTTGAAAGCTGAAGATTGGGCAGAAATACCAGAAGAGAAACAAATCTTCATGTCATACCTCTTTTACACCTTGCCGGCTTTCTCGAGGGAGGCTCATATTTCACATTCTACTTCATAATTTCTCTAACCCATATGAGACTAGTTGATGTTCATATATAATAAAGTTAACCACAGACCATAGTCGGATGATTTTCCAACAAATCCTAAATGGGTTTATCATTATAGTCATACCTCTTTTCTGGCCAATGTTTGGTAGTGTAGCAGAAGAGCCAGCCGCTATCGTTGGGGCTGTTTGAGGTTCCCCCCCCCCCCCCAACCTCCACCACCTTGCCAGCTTTCTCGAGGGAGCCGTAGGGGCTCACCTTTTACATTCTACTTTTCAAGACTTTTTTTATGTCAATATAAAATTTAAATTAACCGCAGACCATAGTTGGAATTATTTTCCGACAAATCCTAAATGGGTTTATCATTATGGTAATACCTCTTTTCTGGCCAATGTTTAGTAGAGTGGAGGAAGAGCCAGCCGACATCATCATCGTCTTCTTCTTGGGGCTGCTGGAGGACAACCCAAGTTTGAGGCTACCCCCCATCACCTTGCCGGCTTTTTTAGGGTGCCGTAGAGGCTCATAATTCACATTCTACTTCATGATTTATCTATTCCAATCAAGACTTTTTGATGTCGATATAAAATTGAAATTAACCATACCATAGTCGGATTATTTTCGGACCAAACCTAAATGGGTATATAAATATAGTCATACCTCTTTTCTGGCCAATGTTTGGTAGAGTGGAGGAAGAGCCAGCCGACATCATCATCGTCTTCTTCTTGGGGCTGCTGGAGGACGACCCCAGTTTGAGGCTGCCCCCCATCACCTTGCTGGCCTTCTTGAGGGAGCCGTAGGGGCTGGAGTGGGAGGCTGGGGGCGGGGGCGGTGGGGGCAGCTTGGAGCTGGAGCTGGATTCGTCGTCCGAGGAGTCCGAGGACTCGCCGGTGAACGGGGTGGACCGGATCAAAGTCAAGCGCTGCGGGTAGGCAAACAAAGAAAGATAAATATTATATATCACTTAGTCGGGCGAGAGTGACAAAGGCTGGTGTGGGAGGCTGGGGGCGGGGGTGGTGGGCGCAGCTTGGAGCTGGCGCTGAACTCGTCGTCCGAGGAGTCAGAGGACTCGCCAGTGAACAGGGTGGACCGGATCAAAGTCCAGCGCTGCAGGTAGGCAAACAAAGAAAGATAATTAAGTATATATATCACATCATCCGACGAGAGTAATATTGCCTGAAGTGGGAGGCTGGAGGCGGGGGCAGTGGGCGCAGCTTGGAGCTAGAGCTGGATTCGTTGTCTGAGGAGTCTATTATTGTGGGTTGAGAAAGAGGGGAGCGTTAGATCACTTTTTGTACTTCTGAGATTATAATGTTTTACAGTTTGTTAGCCATATGTACAAAACCAAATGCAGCTCTCTTTTTATATTGCGTGAATATTTTGAAAAACTAAGACATAATTAGTACCTGAAATTTTTGCAGATTGTACAGCCTTTTTAATTGAACGACTTTTTCTAATATCACTCAATAAAGGGAACGAAAAAAACATGGAACTTAGGTAAATATGAATTGGTCATTTATACAAAGAGGATGATAAATCATGAAGGATAAATAATGCACGAGTGGGGAATTTCTCTTCTCTCATCAAAAAACTTGACAAGGAAATGACATGCTACAATGCAACTAACAAAATGGCTAGAATTACTTGACCACAATAGTTAAAACAATAAATCATATTGCATCTTTCCCTTTCTTAAGAGGTCTGAATGCAGATGAAACTTTACGTCTTGAATGACTTCCCCCTTTGTCATGCAAGAACGTGTCAGTATGGCTTTCTCAGTTACATTTCCTGGGATCACATTAAAAACGACCTTAATTTTTGTTAGGACTTCCTGGTAGGATGATAATACAGCCTTGTTTAAATAATCACAAAAGGAAACAATTAGGAATGCTCATGAATTTTAAAGTGATCCATTAAGATTTTTCCAAAAGTGATATTCGATACTTCAATTATATCATTGTCAAATTCTTCTGAATAATGTGGTGAAAGTTTTATAGAAAAGGAACACTGTTTTGATGTCTGATTTTATCACCTACTGCCTATAAACGAAAGTAGAAAACCCATTTAATTTTTCTGCTACCCGAAGCAAAACATCCACGTTCAAGAAAAATGTGAAAGTACCAAGTGATTATGGTTGAATTTAACAAAAGTTAATGGACCAATTTAAAGGGATCTAGTAACTTTGCTGACATGTGCAAAAAGTGATGAGTGGTTGATACAGTGTATATTGCTGTTATCTGATATGTCCAGTGGGTGTTGTGTGAAAATGTCAAGATAAATGGACGCTATATGGCCGAGTAATGAGCAAAAATGCAAAGTGATATTCACTAACTCATTGCACTCACTTTGTACACGGTTTTCGCGGTCCAGTGGATAATTTAAGATCTGAACACTTCAATCGTAAATATCTTTTTAACGCTTGAAAAAACCGAAACCATTCCCATGCTTTTATTGTTAATACTGTACGAATACAACAAGGTATGAGGGAACCGCTATAATTCCATTTGGATTTTAAGGATTTGGACATTGATACTAAGTCCCTTTAATGAGTGTCTTTCCAATTAGTGTTATATTACCATTGTCCTTCCCTCTCTCATGTTCTCATGTTCACTTTCGTTTATGTTTACCTAATGTTAACTGTTCAGGACTGGGGTACGGAGAATGCATGTTATATTAAAATCGAACCGTCTCCAACGGATTAAGACATTGACTCTTTGCATTGAAAGGACTCAGATTTTCTTTCATATAATTTCCTTCTTGCTACATATAACGGTTTTGCTGTTGTTTTATTGAGATATTGCAATAACAACCTATTTCGCATATATGAGCTCTATGACCTTTGACCTCTAACCTCATGACCCCAAAATGAGAACGGTTCATTGGTTCTTGAAGATTCACACAGGTACCATGTTTGGTGGTAATCCGTCGAATCGGTTCTTGAGATATCGCGATAACGAGAAAGGGACATACGTATGGACGGACAGACGGAAGGATGGACAACCCGAAAACATTATGCCCCAGCTACTTTGTTGCAGAGGCATACAAATGGCAAACTTACCCCTCTTAGAGTTGTGTAGACGGGTACGTCCGCATCCCTGAAGAGACTGTTTGCATTCACTCCTTCATCCACCAGGCACACTGGCAGAGGGGCCACTTTAAAACACAATAGAATAGCAGTTATATGAAAGCATACATTTACTCTTTCTTTGTTTTAAATATCACACTTATCGTTAATATTCATATCAGTCAAAATATACACTGGCAATTAATGGTGCTACTGGACAGAAAATGATAACAATTAAATAAAAAAGCGTAATTTCACTGTTTCTTTGTTCACAGTTGATGTCACATTTTAGAGTGGACAATTCACAACCGCAGTTTTAACAACAAAAATAATGGCAGCCTCCATACCCTATGTGATGAATGGGATAAGCCTGTACTACATGTACACGTTTGAGTGAATTTGGGTGATGCTCCTCCCTTGCTCACAGGGGCAAATGTTAGAAATATTGGCATGAAATTTGTTTGTGTTTATTATGTATAGAGAACATAATCAACAGGAGATTGTTGGTGGGGAAATTTCTCCTTTAATCAATGTGACCTACCCATGGAGGGGTCGATGACAGGTGCTACACTGGGTGACATCTTGAGTCCTTTCTCGGCCAATGAATAGATCCGGGTTTCCTGTATAAAAAGACATCAAACAGTATATGGTTTCATACTTAGTTGCGTCATTTGACTTAATAAAGAAACTAGTAGGCTTGAAAGCTCAGTTCTATTTGACTTGACATTTGATCACAACATGTTTTTTATAGTGCATAAACAGTTCTCATCAGTCTTCTTTCATTGTTTTATACATCAAAGAATAACAAGAGATTTAGATAATGAATGAGACTGCATAAGAAATAAACAATTGTGTATTAAAATGAGATTAGCTGCAAAGTTTGAGTAAAGTTGGATATTCAAGCTCCATGTATGGACTGGTCTTCCCTGTATTGAAGACATCAAATAATATTAATAGATTTAGATATTAAGACTACATATTAAGAAATGAACCATTGTTTATCAAAATGAGAATAGCTGCCATGTTTTTAGTAAATTTGAATATTTAAGAACTTTATGTTAGTTTGTAATGTACCAAGAATGGATATAATTCAATCATAATAAATAAAATGATAACGCATACAACTCATACCTGATCAGAGAGGTGGGGAGGTAGAGGTTTGTTTAGATGCTTTATTGTTCTATCCAAATACTCCAATCATCATCATCTAACCAAGCACAGTACTCAATAGAAATTATGCAATTAATCCTTTTAAAACATAACATTGATGCATGAACACTCACCCATGAGGGTACCTTCCTCTCCGGGGGCGGTGGAGGTTTATTCAGACTCTTGGTGCTCTCGTTCTTTCCGAGATCTCCGGACGACTCCTCCAGCATGTAGGACTCGTCGTCGGGAGGCTCGTCGTAGTCGACGTCGAAGGCTGGATCCAGAGAGGGGCTGATCTTCTCGTCCCCGCCTCCCTCGTAGGCGCACACGTCCGGGAGCTGCTCCCCGCAATCGTTGCGGAGGTTGTCAAAGTGCTCCTGGATGTTCCTGAGGCTCTGGTAGCCCTCGACGCATGATGGGAGGTCAGGGAGGCCACAGAGCTCCTGAGATCCCTCCATCAGGATTCCAGTCTCCATCTTCTTCATCTGGACCTGTGGAATTTGCATTTGATTGGGTTTGACTATTATTCTGAAGTGAACTAATTTGAAATTAAACCAATTGAACCGATTAGAACTGAAGCAAATGGAATTGCAGACTCATGTCATATTCATATTTCTCATAAACAAACAGGAAATTAAAACATGACAAATCTAAATTTTCAAGAAGCATTTTCAGAGACAGTCATGAATGTGACAATCAATATCAAAGTTGAAAGGGATAGTTCAGTTTTGGTATGGAGGGCGCCTCAAGAAATAATATGTTATACCTTTCGAGCATGGTGGAGTTATAACTATTATTTTGTAATGTTATGGTGCAGGTTTTGGTTACTAAAATTCAGTTTGACCAAAACTGTACTATCCCTTTAACAGACTATTGAAAAGCATACCTTCTTCAGATTCTGGTAGCTGCTGTCATCCTGGCCTGGGTTACTGGTGAGGGAGGCCTGCCGTAGCTCCGCATAATCACTGTCACGCGAGTTCCCACCTCCTAGGAAGACATCATCATCGAACCCCTCTGCAAGTGTGGACTCAAACTCCAATGGGTTGGCTACATTGGAGATTGTCCTCTCGATGGTAGGTAAAGAGATGTCCAGAGATTCACCATTTTGTAAGTCAAGAGTGGTCGGGAACTGTTTGGGCTTTGAGGAGTTATGCAGCACGTCTGCAGTAGCGCTAACAGAATCTGCAATCAATGATAAGGTAGATGGGACCACCTCCGGTGACTTGGCCCTGTCCAACAGCAGAAGCTTCTGAGCCAGGTTGGCCCCGTTCTCCATATTGGGGGTGGACGGAGTGGGAGGGGGTGCCATGGTTGCCAGGGGGACGTCCGGTGAAAGGCCTCCACTGGAGGTCGACAGGAGTGACATGGAGTGGTCCAGGTCTGCGCTGTCCACCAGGTTGTCCTCCTCTGACCCAGACATCTCGCTTCCAGGAGTCAACACCAGACCGTTCCCCACAGTTCCCATCACAACCTTGTCGTTGTGCGCGTCATTCCTGTTTGTAGTCCTCCAGTCTTTCTTGACAACACCGTTGCTCTCAAGGTTGGCCTTTGTCGGACTGACTGCAAAGATCGGTTCTTCGTCCACGTTGTCGTAGATGTCCGAATCGACCTCATGCCTGCCGTTGAGTTTGTTGTTGCCATGGATCTCATTTCCATTGAGTTCTGTGCCAGAATTGATGGCATTGAGATGCTCCCTGATACTGGAGGATGTTGGCCGAGCCGGGATGAGGGGAGCGTCCTCCGTGAGACCTGAATCGGGCCTCACATCCAGGCCGTCTTCTGTACTGTTTGAACTTGCTGTGAAGTCCCCGTGGAACTGACCATTCTCTTGATCTAGAGATAAGGAAAAAAAGAAAAAGACATCAAAAGCAATGTTCTCTGTTCAGCTGTTAGCATGCAAGTAACGATTTTTCTGGGGGGTGTTTCACAAAGATCCTAAGTTGAACTTAACTATAAATTGGACTTAAACATTATGGAATGCCATTTGTAGCCTTGGAATAAAATATATTCAAAAGCAAAAATGCAAGTACATGTATGTTAGACTTTTCATAAATTTTACACAAAGAACATGAAATCCCCTTGATAATAGAAACTATTAATGATTTGAATCAACATTTTAAGCCTTTAAAAAAAAAATGTTACAAAATTGTTTCAAAGCAACTAACGGCTTTCCATAATTATTAATATCAACTTAGAGTTAAGTTCAACTTAGGATCTTTGTGAAACACCCCCCTGGTCTGTTGGTATGATGTATTAATTTGTTTCCAAACTTTATTCAAACAAATCAAGGCAAATGTTGAGGCTATTTTGTAGCCTGACTTTCGGACACATTTATCAAAAAAATAGAAGAGAGATAAAGAGATTATACCGGTAATTAAAACTATGTTTCTTTATAACTATCAAACTCACAAACAAGATCATCTCTTAAGAACAAAAAGTAACTTAGTGCATTTTTTAAAACAAGGCATCAAATGAAAGCCTATGTGATGAGGCCGTTCTTATGGCTTGAAAATCTTCATTTTAATTTTCTGCCACCAAGTGCCAGGTTTTGCCAGATCCAGTCATATTTATTCATGTTCTGGTATGAAGACAGACTCACTCTTTAGTCTCAGCTGCAGCTTCCTGATAGTCTCATTAGCATCATCATTCATGATCACCAGGCGCTTGTTCTCCTCTTCCAACTGAAAAAGAAACAAGTTTGTTTCATGTCACCATGGCAACCACACTTACTTATCACAAATTTCATATTACATCAGCAATCAAACTTGGCTTGTACACAGGGTTCGACACTAGCACTTGCCCGCTTGCTTGGGGCAAGTAAAAGTTTATGTCAGGTAAGTAAAATCTCATTTAAGTGGTCTTGTTTGGTTGCCCGATCGGGCAACTAACATATTTGTTCATCTATAAAGAGAAAAGTGTAATTCCTTATTTGTAAATCTCTTTTAAAAAAGCAAGCAAGACATTTTGCCAAGCAAATTGAACAATCTTGCATACAAATTTGTTTTTTTGATACAGATTGTTATTTATTGGGCATACATGTACATTACAGTATCAGTCAAAATAAACTAACCACTTTACTGCAGTAATCCCTATTGATGTGTACAAATCAATAGAGATTACTGCACACAAACGTTAGGTAGGTTAGTTTATTTTGACCAATACTGTATGTACACTTTTTATTCAGGCAAGTGAAATTTGAAAGTTCATGAGTTTATTTGCCCAAATGGGCAAGTGGAAAAATAGGTAAGTGTGGAGGCTTGATGTACATAAACATTATTTAAAAGTTACAAGCAAAGCCAGAACACTGATTAAAGCATGTTCTTTATGTCATGACTACTTTATGCATCCATACAATTTACACACAAAAACAACACAATATATATCACTAAAACAATGAAACAAAATTGACAGCAGTTTGCACTATGAATATATTATATGTTCTTACTTCTTTTTTATATATATTTTCTTAATTTTGTTCATAAATACGAAGGTCATTATGTAATGAAAACATAGAGAGTGGAAAGTGTACAGTTATCATGCAATTATTTGATCTTTAAAAAAGTACATACATGCAATTATTTTAAAGGGGACCACTAGGCAAAGAACAAAACATAATTATATGTTTTGCTAACGTTTTGTGATATCAAATAGATACCCAACATTTTGCAACGGGTTGTGTAAGTCAGAAACAATGCAATTAATTACCACCACTTACGGAACCATTATCATTTCATGGTTCTGTACGCGCCGAACATTTGCGAGTGCGCCAATTCCATTCACTCGTACGTTTGGAGACAATAGAATTCTGGACGATTCGTTCGCTCTGGACAAAGGTAGTCTTCGTACATGCAGACCCATGAACGCATGCTTTAGAATGGTGATGTGTTTTCCAACTGTATATTTTTTTCTGGAAACATATTTTTCTGAACTTGTTGATGGAATGAACTACTAAAGATGTTACCTTTCATTTATATAAAGAATATTATTTTTGGGTGGTGGTACCCTTTAAACCAACTGAAACCAGAACTTTAAAAAATGGCTAGTAATACTAAACCATACTTTTTATTGCCATGTTAAACTATATTTAGGTAGCAAAATCACTAAGAAAATTCACCCCAAAGTAGGCCTGGGAGAGTTTTGAAAGCAAATCGATACTCTATTTCATGAAGATGTTATTTATTAATCTTGTATTCTAGACTAAACAAAACTGAAACTCCTAGTACATTATTAAACTGACACTGATTTGCACAACTGCTACAAAAGGGATCTACAAACTTTATTGAAAATGTGTTTATATGTGAGTATTGGTACTTCCTGAAATGCCCCTTGACACTAAATTGGTTGGTTTTAATTCCGTTTGAAAGTTCATTAAAGAAAACATGTGAAACGAGAATCTTTCCCTTTCGAATGCTCTCATAGTTGTAAAATTTGATTTTAAATATTTTATTTATATATCGTCTGGCCAGGCGATATTTTGACTTTTAAAAAAATACATAAAATGCTTGGTATACACTTCTTTCAAAAAATTAAAAAGAGGATTTAAAAAAAAATGATATCTCTATTTAATCATTTAAACATCACATGCACAATTTTGTATGAAGAATGGTTGAAAACAATGAGTTTTTGAAGAGCACCCTTTTAAGTTTTAACGGCTCTTTTGGAATCATAACTGGTTTTTACTTATAGTCGTTTGTAATTGTGTATACCTTTCGAGCATAGTGGAGTTATAACTATTAGTTTGTACTGTAATGGTGCAAGTTTTAATTACTAAAATTCAGTTTGACCAAAACTCCACTATCCCTTTAACTCATTGCACTGACTTTGTACACAGTCATGATTCTCCCTATGGAGAATTTAAAATCTATACACTTCAATCATACATATCTTTATAATGGAAGAGAAATGCTGAAAACCAAAACCTGTTCCATGCTTCCATTGGTAATACAAATACAATGACGTGTGTATAAGAACCCTTTGAGTTCTATATAAGTATTAGTTTTGTGGATTTTGACAATGTTACTAGATCCCTTTAAATTTAGAGAAACTTTCTTGCAAGGGGCCGGGGTGGTTATATAAACATCAAATGATTTTTTTTTTAGTTAGGCTTCTTGTCTTTCTAGTATTGTAATTCTGTGGTTATGCCCATTTACAATGTAGGACTTAACATTTAACAATATCTTGGGGTAGGGTCAAGATATAAAAATAATAAAAATAATAACAATTATTTTTGTTCAATGATGTTGGCAGGTTATGCATGGCATACCCAAATCATATTGCCTTCAAGTTCAACAGGACAGAGAGAAAGTATAACAAATGAGCCAACAAAATTGTTTTGTTGCTCCAGTTGCAAAGTTGCGAGAGATCGCAAATAACTTCAGCCAATCAGATTTGCGGATTTAGACACATTTTCTGACTTGCAATTATTTTGCGATTAATTGCAACTCTTTATGCAACACCCCCCAGGACTGGTCCCTAAAATACTTGGGCTTGGGTCTATGGAGAATGCATGTTATAGCAAAATTAGTTAGTCTTCAAAGGGTTAAAACATGGCAGAAGTACGTACCTCTCCGTCGGTTGATGCCGTTGGTGCCATATTTATCCCCATCTAGCTACTGGAAACTTTTCAGATGATTTGTAAATTACAGATACTCCCTTTAAGGAATTTGTTAACCTGTTCAGGACTAGTCCAGATCAAACTTGAGCTGTGGTCTATGGAGAATGCATGTTATAGCAAAAATTAATCAGTCTTTGATGGGTTAAAAACATGGCAGAAGTACGTACCTCTCCGACGGTCGATGCCACCCATTTCTTAATCTTGGAGACCTTGTTCTCAACCACCAGGCTCTCCTGGGCTCTTAGATCTTGCTGTAAGAGACACACAAATGAAAATAAAAATGTAACATTATAATTAAGGTTGGCTTTTGACGTCAGTTTCATTTCAAGACAGAAAAAGGGATGATTGTCACAATTAAATAGTAAAAGTATTTAAAGTGATACATAAACTTCATGAGATATTTCCAAAAGTGATATTTCAGACTTCAGTCAATCAATGGTAAGAATCTTCTGAATGATATGTGTGAACCACCAGACTCGCCTGGGATTGTAGATCTTGTTGTAAGAGACAGACTAATCAAAATGTAACAATAAACTAAAGGTTAACTTTTGCTTTCAGTTTAATTTCAAGACAGATATTAAGGGAATGATTGTCATGTTCAAATAATGGTAGTATTTATTAGCAGAGCTCAATACTAGCACTTGCCCGCTTGTCCAGGGCAAGTAAAGATTGGGGTCGGGCAAGTAAAATTTAATAAATTTTCCAGCATATTTGCACGATTGGGCAACTAAATAACTGTTCAAATAAGAGAGAACAATGTAATTTCAATGTAAATCTCATCTAGAAGTAAGAGGGCAAGTAAATGCTATACTGGGGCAAGTAAAATGTCAACATTTTTTATTTTACTTGTACAAATGGGCCAGTACAGAACAAAGTTAGTGTGGAGGCTTGTTTAAAGTGATCCGTTAACTTCATAGGATTTTTCCAAAACTGTTTGTAAGACTTTGATCAATCATACACCAATATCATTGTGAGATTCCTGTGAGTGATGTGTGAAAGTTTCATAGATTTGTTTACCTTGGAAAAAGAAAAAGAACTGATGGCAGATTTTATCACCTATACTGCCCACTGATTTTGACTACAATCGTTAGCGGTCCAGAACGCTTTTCAATTCAATCATAATTATCTCTATAATATGGGAGACTTTAGAAAAATCAAAACCCATTTCCATTTCATTCTTCTGCTACCACAAGCTTCAACAACAAGGCACAAGAGAAAAGTGAAAGCTCCAAGTAATTTTGTTTGAACTTGACAAATTTAACTTGTCAAATTATTTTAAGGTTTGCGTTTGCTTTCAGTTTCATTTGAAGACGGAAGGAAGGACTGCGACATTCATTCATCAAATGATAGTGAAACCAGTTGAACTACAGACTGATACATTTCAGCTCTTGAATATAATCAATGTGATGCTAGACAGGGTTCAACATATAGCACTGGCATGCTGGTAAAAATCACCTAATAATATGAGCTACAGGCCCACCAAATGTTTACCAATGGCAAATACTACTTCAAGAGAAAAAGGGCAACAAAAATAATCTAGATTTTGATGTGTTTGAGGCCGTCTTTTCCGGTGTCCTCAGAGTTTGTCTTGGTTTTACTTGGCCTGCTGCGCCCCGCGGTAAGAATTATTTATTATTAGAATATTGAATTATTAAATTCATACAAAAATAATTAATCCATCAATGCAAATAGAAAAGAGCGAGAACATCTGTTAAAGCAAAATCAATCAGTCCTGAACGGGTTAAAAGAGAGAAACTGAAAGTCAAAAACACATTTGGTTATTCTATAAATAAAAGAAGTTTGTTTGTTTGTTTGTTTGTTTTATTCCTGCATTTTTTTAGAAACAATACATAATCATAATTGTACAAAAACATGTTTGAGTATAAATTTACAATAGAATAACAAGTAATAAGTATACATAAAGAATAGTACAAAAATAATTATCAATTTGAAGTAATAAATAAAGCACATACGTGAAACAATATTAAAGCTTTACAATTTTTTTAAAAATGATATGCTTTTTAAATCGAGAGTATAATAAAGCATAAACCAGTTCAAGAAGATCGGGTTTCAAGGCCTTGGACCATACTGTATACCAGTAACTTTTTGTCAAAGGCAAATGATTCACAATGAGACATTGTCTGAATGTTCAATGAAAATCTATTAAATCTATTTGACAGGGTGTAGCGCGGTCTGACTGATGGGAGGGTGGGGGGGGGGGGGGGGGGGGGCATCACCATTTTTGTATTTCTTTCAAAGATTTTCCCCTAATATTTGTTTCTTTATTATGTCAAATAATGGGTGGCAAATAGTGGTGGACATTCCTTGTATTTCTTTTTTCTTTCAAAGATTTTCTCCATATTTGTTTTTGTATTGTGTTTGTCAAATGATTTGGGGGGGACACAGCTCCCCCCCCCCCCCCCTCTCCCTCCCACGTAGCTACACCACTGATAGGGTTCATGGCATTTTCGTTGGATCCAAGATTAAGGTTGCCATAGTTATGAAATGAATTATGAATTGAATGATTTCATACACCAAGCCTGACTACGCATTCATGTATTCGTGATGTGCCACAAGTGCAAGGAGATTCAAAGCACAAAAAAAGTTAAATTCATAGGTAATGTGTCGGCAGACGATAAACTTACAATTTATATCGCACAACTCAATTATTTAGTGCTTCTAAGCTGTATATCATTGTAGATGTTTATTATTGCGATCTCCCACATTATAATATGTAAACAAATATTGGCTACTTACTTTAAAATAACAAAATAGCACATGGATAATTATTCAATAGTTATTACGTCATGTATTACTGCACATACTATTATGACATGTTTATGGCATTTTCGTTGGATCCAAGATTAAGGTTGCCATAGTTATGAAATGAATTATGAATTGAATGATTTCATACACCAAGCCTGACTACGCATTCATGTATTCGTGATGTGCCACAAGTGCAAGGAGATTCAAAGCACAAAAAAAGTTAAATTCATAGGTAATGTGTCGGCAGACGATAAACTTTAACTTTTTTTCCTTGTTCGGAAGCTCTGAAGATTAAATGCAAGTCATCTGCGTTCTGACTTGACCTTTCCCAGCCTTCAGCATCAATTCTAACAAAACAGTGGACTTACTGGAAGGAAGCCAGGTAACAAACACGCAAATATGAAGCAATGATGCAAGGTTTACTTTTATATAGTTACAAGACATTTAAAAAAACTTAATTCTTCATTTATATATGAGCATCTATTGGAAACATCTGATATGAGCGTTATTTTGTTGGATATTGGCCAGCTTAAACATTTCCCCGTCTTTGTTTTGTTCAAGATTGAATATCTGAGCCCGGCCAAAGTTGAATGAGACATATATATGTCTTGAATGGGTTAAAGATACAGAGATAATCTTTTACAACATTTTTCTTTGCTAATTTTCCATTTATATTATATACTTCTGGTCAGTTTCTCTTTGCTTGAAACATTAATTAAAACACAAAAGCTGCATCACTTCGCTGATCCCTCGCGCATATTCCCAAGTTTATTTTGTATCAGGTTTATCATAGCTTTTGACCATTTGAACATTGAGTTGAGAAGTTAATGGGTTTCAGGGACGAACACAGCACCAGGACTTTCTATAGCTCAGCTGACAAAGCACGGGTCTAGCTATCCGGAGGTCTCAGGTTCGAATCCCTGGGAAACCCAATTTTCTTTCCTCATTTTTTTGTTTATATTATAAACTTCTGGTTAGTTTCCTAATGTCTGAACTAATGTATTTAAAAAGTCATGTACATGTAAGTACATTTACCTGCACATATCGACTAACAATTTTAAAAACCAACAGAGAAATTAAGAAATATTTTCATATGATAATTTGATATGTTCTGAAAACGATTCTATCATGATCAAGATTTTTAAGATGATGAAAAACAAAGCAAATATATGATCATGACATTTGAGAATGTGGAAGCACTAACAGAAGTTGAAGAATAACAATAGGTGATATGCTAAATAATCAGAGAAAGGATATCATGACTTACTATACAAGGATTTCCCCCAGAGCTCTACAAGCAACTCCAAACGCAAGTATCAATCTCTGGTATCATAATAGCTCTGAAGGGTGACGACTGACCAGGAAATTGTTGGTTGAGAAAGAGAAAGGCGCTAAGTACATTTGTGTAGTTCAGAGATATTCATATTTAAAGTTTGGAAGCCTTGTATTTATAAACCCAATATCCCCGTGTTCACACACAAAATTTTCATCCCTTAATCATGACTAAAGAATCAGCAGCTGACTATAGAATCAGCAACTCATTAAAAATTCCTGTGTCTGAACGCTTACTAACGAAACGACGTATCGTTAATAGTCATCACTAACGAAACTCGGGTTTTATCGTCGTTTCGTACGAGAGCTGACTATAGAATCACGCTTATTCCGTGTCTGAACGACCGTAACTCGCTAATCATGACTAACTGGGCGTGGCTTAACGTGAACGTTCGCGCGCACACAGAAGACAGCAGACAAAAAAAAAGATAACACACTGCGCAGTAGCAAACTGCGCACTTATACGATGTTGGGGGGGGGGGGTTCGGCGCCACCTGGAAACCAGTTGTTGTGCGATCTATGCTCTGTGTGTGTGAACGTAGAGCAGGTTTGATTTAATCATAACTAACGATACGTCGTTTCGTTAGTAATGATTCTTTAGTCATGATTAAGGGATGAAAATGTTTGTGTGTGAACACGATGTACGCTCTCTTTTATTTTTAAATGAATGAAAATGAACAAAGAAAAATAGGCTTCGCCGGGAATCGAACCCGAGACCTCCGGATTGCTAGACCGGTGCGCAACCATCGAGACGCAAAGACCCTTGAATGGGGGTGGTTCTCATGAAACCCTTTTCATTACTCTTTTAATTTTGATAAATTATCACCAAATTAGTTATCTTGATATGGCATCACGCAGAGAAGGCTCTGCCCTACAAGATGTTATAATTTGCAAAACACTGACTTAATGCCCTTCTCACTCTCACCTGACAAAATTGTTAATGAACCTTTTAAGAATAGTATAATTATAGGCATGGACCTACTTAGGCAAATGGAATGGAAACAGATTATCATGCACACATCATCATTTATCTACTGTAATTGTTATGAGCAGGAAACACTAATCACACATTTAACCATTAACCCAAGAATCAGTTTTGAGGAACATTTAATATATTAAAATCTGGTGAAAAGGGTAATATAAATAATTAAAAATTGACCAAAATGTTGCATTCTAGCTTGCTACAAAAATTATGTTGTAAAACAACATCATAAAATAAGCAATTCAACATTGACACGAGACATGACGTCACTTTCACCACCCCTTTTAGTATCTTTTTGAATAAAATGTTGTAAAATGTTTTTTGTAACACATGGGGAACTACATGTACATTATGTAAATGTTACGGAAAACAAAACAAGTAAATACTCGTTGAAACATTGTGACATTTAATGGCTAAAAATGAAATTGCTTTTAAATAAATATGATGTGTACATTATGTGCATGAAACCCGCACCTGCAATCAATAAGACCCACACATGAACTACAAAAAATACAGTTCAGGAGCAGTCAATAACAACACTATCCAGTTCTAACATGCTGCATTATTTATCAAATTGCTGCACCTTCACACACTTTAATTATAACAAATTATATAAATGGGCTGAAACCCAGCACATAGAAAGGTCATCAGTCTCTAAGGTCTGTCCAAAAAGTTACCGTCTCCTACCTACCTACTCCTTGGATAATCTTAAATATGGTGCCAAGTCGCTGTTGATTCCTTGCTTTAATTGTTTATCTTATAAAAAAAGGACTATGAAATCCAAGCAAACTGTTACTTTTAAAGACTCTACAAGATCTGGAGGAATACTCTCTGAAAGTAAGAGCATAATCAGACAAGAAGCAAGAAAACTGTGGCTCTTTGATGATGTCTATTTATTTATATGGGGAACTCAAATTGGCAACGCACTGATTAGTTTGTGGACAAATCCCCATATGTTTTGTACACAGCATTTCCAATTTGTTCAGTTTTCTTCATAGTCACTTCCATCGCCGCTGTCCAAAAGACCCCTGGATTGATTTATATTTATAAGCCCTCCAATGGCTCCAATGGCTTCATTTGACTCCACCACTAATTTATATTATGTATGTATGTGATGAAAGATTATATGTTTGTATAGTATTGATTTACATTACATATTTCTTATGAATAAATAAATGTAATACTGCATTTATATAGCACATTTTTCATCTGTTTGTAAATTTGTAGACCTTGGCATTACTTGTACATATTGAACATATCTTGTTATTTCTTTATGGAAATAAATTGACAATGAACAATGAACAATGAATTCCCCAAAACTCATGAAACAGTATGTTGTGTATAATATATGTGTTCTACTAAACATTTGTTGAACTCATGAAGGGTAAACATATATTCTAAGAAAATTGAAAACAAATTTAAAATTGTGTGTACATACTGGTCCAAAAACTAATACTCAGTCTGGGGTCTATGGAAATATGCATGCTTAACTGAAATCGTGTCGTCTCCCATGTGGTTATTTAACATTCATGACGCATCTACCGTTTGAGTTTTGTAGTTGACTACCCTTTCAGAAACACATGAAATAATCACATCTTGAACGCCCCGCCCAACACATCCTCATTTAATTTTTCATATAACTTAATTTTACATGTAATTCGTAGACAAACATAACATTAATGCTATTCCCGAGAGGAAATCCCACACAATATGCAGCTCAACATGGAAGCTTAAAGGCACATTCGGGGTATTGAAACCAAGAAAATGTATTAACTTGTCCCTACAAGTTTATGAAATCCCCATAGACTTTGTACACAACCCACTTGGTTCCCTTGGTCAAGGGGTTAAAGCATCAATGTAAATTTCTCTACAGATTAACTCGCTGAGACAATTTGTGTTTTTGAAATAGCACACATTCTCTGTAACATGAAGTGATCAAATTTTTAACATCCGCCACATCCTAAATGTTCAATCCTAGACAAATATAATATTAATGCTTTCCCCCCGAGAGGAAATCACACAAGACTGCAGCTCAATGTGGAAGCTTGAAAGCACATTTAAAGCACATTTAATGCTAAATTTTGTGTCACTGTATGAGATTAACCCCCTGAGACTATCTGGTTTTGGTATAAAAAGTGAGCAAAGAAAAATGGGATTCCAACGGGATTCGTAGGGTTTTCTATAGCTCAGTCGGTAGAGCACCGGTCTAGCAATCCGGAGGTCTCGGGTTCGAATCCCGTTGCAATCCCATTTTTCTTTGCTCACTTTTAATCACAATATATTCTTGGTCAGTTTCCCTATATGTTTGAATTAATTATTACAAAAAGCTGTATCGCTTCGGCGATCCCTCGCATATATCCCCAAGTTGATTTTAATCCACTTCGGATTTATGTCAGGTTTATAAAGCTTCTGACCACTTGAGCAATGATGAATTAAGGGGTTTCAGGGAAGAACGCCGTCGTAGGATTTTCTATAGCTCAGTCGGTAGAGCACCGGTCTAGCAATCCGGAGGTCTCGGGTTCGAATCCTGTTGGAATCCCATTTTTCTTTGCTCACTTTTAATCATAATATATTCTTGGTCAGTTTCCCTATATGTTTGAATTGGTTTTGGTATTCACACACATTCTCCATGACATGAAATAATCAAATGTTGTACATCTGCCACATCCTCCTTTGAACTTACATGTAATTCCTAGACAAATATAACATTAATGCAATCCCCCCTCCCCCCCCCCCCCCCCCCCCCCCGTGAGAAAATTCCCACAAAATCCTGCAGCTAGCTGCAGGATTTTGCTAGACATGGAAGCTTAAAGGCACATTCAGGGTGTTTAACCCTACAAATGTAAAGTGTTCATGTACATTTCTCTATAGAGTCTTGGTGTGACACAAATTCTCCATTTACATGAAATAATCATATTTTTGACATCCCACCACATCCTCATTTAAATTTGAAATCCTAGACCAATATAACATCCATGCGATTCCCGAGAGGAAATCCCATATAAAACTGCAGCTGATCATGGAAGCTTTACATGTAAGTTAAAGGCCCATTCAGGCAGTTGATTCCTCACAGAATTAAAACACTATGGAACAACGCTACCATTAGAAATTATCATATTGTTGAGCTCCACTATAAATTAAACTGTCTGTTATATATATGGTTGCAGATTGGGGTATTAAAGTTAAATTTGGATTAACATTTAGTGACCAAAGGCCAGTGGCAATTTCAAGCCAGCTAAACACAACAGAGAGTGGACAGTATAGGGACTCATGTGTGCTATATGAGACTAATATTGTAGAGGGTTTCCCATATGACAGTTACTCATCCTATATTAAAGGGATTACACACGTCCACACCTCCCAAACATCGTTCACACATACTTGACAGCCACGATTGACCTAGCCAGATTATTCAAAGTGGACTATTTGAGGAGTGTGAACAAGTTGTTAACTAGAAATTGCGCGCTCGGCGGGTCGCGCAGCCGAGCACATGTATCCCCCGAACCAATTGCATTGCACTTTTGTGGGTTGTAATATTGTGAACTGAACAAGTTTGGTGGTGTACGTTGTTCTACTAGGCTGGCAGTAGCCTTTGGGCAAGGCCTTGCGCGCTGTTTGTCCTCCGAGCAGGGTCTGATTAATAGACAAGGCGATGTGCGCTTACAGCAGTGATCGCTGGACTGAGCCGCGTCAGCGGCGAGGCCTTTGCTAACTTGCGGAGCTCATTAATATTGGCATATGTAACAGGCTCTTACATTATGCAGCAGTTAAAAACAATTGCAGCCAATCGTCATTGTTTAGGGTTTTGAACAAGGTGTTACGCTATACGATCTCAGAACCGATTCTTCTCGGAACCGAGACATGGGTATGGAATCAGAATCGACTCCAAGCTGGGGCAGAACCGCCCAAGCCTACTTCATACCAAATAAGAAAATAATCGGACAAGAACTCGGACCTGTAGAGCGGTCACAAGGTAATCTTAACTATTTCTTTATATCATGGTTACCATGGCAACCATGAATCCGCCCCACACCAAAATCAATAGGCTTCATCCTCTTTCCTTAATACACCTTCATACCAAATAAGAAAATGATCGGACAAGAACTCGGACCTGTAGAGCGTTCACATGGTAATCTTAACTATTTCTTTATATCATGGTTATCATGGTTACCATGGCAACCAGGACTCCGCCCCACACCAAAATCAATAGGCTTCATCCTCTTTCCTTAATACACCTTCATACCAAATTAGAAAATGATCAGACAAGAACTCGGATCTATAGAGCGTTCACAAGGTAATCTTAACTATTTCTTTATATCATGGTTACCATGGCAACCAGGACTCCGCCCCACACCAAAATCAAAAGGCTTCATCCTCTTTCCTTAATACACCTTCATACCAAATTAGAAAATGATCGGACAAGAACTCGGACCTGTAGAGCGTTCACAAGGTAATCTTAACTATTTCTTTATATCATGGTTACCATGGCAACCAGGACTCCGCCCCACACCAAAATCAATAGGCTTCATCCTCTTTCCTTAAGACACCTTCATACCAAATTAGAAAATGATCGGACAAGAACTCGGACCTGTAGAGCGTTCACAAGGTAATCTTAACTATTTCTTTATATCATGGTTACCATGGCAACCAGGACTCCGCCCCACACCAAAATCTAAAGGCTTCATCCTCTTTCCTTAAGACACCTTCATACCAAATTAGAAAATGATCAGACAAGAACTCGGACCTGTAGAGCGTTCACAAGGTAATATTAACTATTTATTTATATCATGGTTACCATGGCAACCAGGACCGCGCCCCACACCAAAATCAATAGGCTTCATCCTCTTTCCTTAATACACCTTCGTACCAAATTAGAAAATGATCGGACAAGAACTCGGACCTGTAGAGCGTTCACAAGGTAATCTTAACTATTTCTTTATATCATGGTTACCATGGCAACCAGGGCTCCGCCCCACACCAAAATCAATAGGCTTCATCCTCTTTCCTTAATACACCTTCATACCAAATTAGAAAATGATCGGACAAGAACTCGGACCTGTAGAGCGTTCACAAGGTAATCTTAACTATTTCTTTATATCATGGTTACCATGGCAACCAGGACTCCGCCCCACACCAAAATCAATAGGCTTCATCCTCTTTCCTTAATACACGTTCATACCAAATTAGAAAATGATCGGACAAGAACTCGGACCTGTAGAGCGTTCACAAGGTAATCTTAACTATTTCTTTATATCATGGTTACCATGGCAACCAGGACTCCGCCCCACACCAAAATCAATAGGCTTCATCCTCTTTCCTTAATACACCTTCATACCAAATTAAAAAATGATCGGACAAGAACTCGGACCTGTAGAGCGTTCACAAGGTAATCTTAACTATTTCTTTATATCATGGTTACCATGGCAACCAGGACTCCGCCCCACACCAAAATCAATAGGCTTCATCCTCTTTCCTTAATACACCTTCATACCAAATTAGATAATGATCGGACAAGAACTCGGACCTGTAGAGCGTTCACAAGAAAATCTCTGCGGCGGACGCGGCGGCGGCGGCGCGACGAGGCCAAATCCATAGTATCCCCCGAAGTGGTTCGGGGGATACAATTAATAGTGCCCCATTAACCTATTTTTTTAATTCAACTGAAATCACTTGGAGCTTTCACATTTCTGTTGTGTCTTGTCCTGTGGGTTTATGGTAACGGGTGAAGGAAATAGGTTCTGATTTTCAAAATGTCTCCCTAATTAGAGTGGAGATATTTATGATTGAATACAAAACATGCTTTTTGATTGTAGTAGAAATCAGTGGGCAATAATAGGTGACATCAATTTTAACTTTTGTCACTACATGTAGGTATTAAAGAGGTGTATAAAAAACTATAGCACATCATTCAGAAGAATCTTAAAATATTATTGGTACACGAATGAAGTCACAAATATCACTTCTGGAAAAATATTTCAATGTGAATATTGCAATCAATTTAATTTTAAGTCTAGAAAGGAGCAAAGTTTCTGACAGGAATAAATGAAATATGCAAGTAAATGTGATACAATTTAAATACTGTGATTGAAAAAGAGCAAAGAAAATGGGATTCCAACCCGAGACCTCCGGATTGCTAGACCGGGGCTCTTACCGACTGAGCTATAGAAAACCCTACTATGGCGTTCGTCCATGAAACCCCTTAATTTTCATTGCTCGTGTGGTCAGAAGCTATTATAAAGGCCTGAGTATTTCCGGGACCAGTCTTGAATGGGTTAACAAGCACACAATGAGGAAAATCGAGAAATGAGATAAAAACAGCACAATGCGTGTAAAGCTATTAATCCAGATTTCCTGTCTAGTGTGAATGAGGTCAGAAATGTCATGAATGGGGATTATCTGGGACGTGTGAACGAGCTAAATAAGGATCAGTCAAATAGCACGGATATGAAATTATTAGTTCTCAGTAGTTAGCAAGGGAGAACAGTATTGTCATTCATCTTGTATCATTCTGATCAATCAATATAAAAAAGAAAAAAAACAGATATGACATATCTAACATACGTACAAAAATACTATGAAAATATGTATATTATAATTCCCTTTAAATAAATGTTAGATACATATAGGACATGGTGTGAGAAGCTATTAATGCTGAGAATGTGGCTGGGAAAACGAGACCTAATGACAATCTGTCAAGGTATACACCCATCTCCGTGACTCATGGGCCTCAATGAACAGCCAAATAGTGGTTGCTATGACACCCAGGTGCCATTCAGAATCTGTACTTTAGCTGCTAGCACCATATATAACCTCATATTTATAGGCTCAGAATAAGCATCTGCCAGCTTGCCCGGGTCAATAAGAATCAAGGTTTGTTCATCTAAAAATAACTAATTCCAATTTTTTCAGGACTATCCCAACCGTCCTTTATAGGACTACCAACAGTCCTTTCTAGGACTATCAACAGTCCTTTCTAGGACTACCAACAGTTCTTTTTAGAACTCTCCTAGAAAGAATACTAACAGTTCTTTTCAGAACTACACCAACAGTCCTTTCTAGGACTACCATAGTCCTTTTCAGGGCTTACCAATCCACCCATCTCACATGGTGTACCCGTAAACCACACATATTAATTCCAATTTTTATTCAAGTAATATCATAATACAATTCAATCCATGTAAGTCTATGTTTTTTTTACATATATACACTCTGAATTGTTAACCAAAGACAAATTTTAAATATTTTGGACATAATTAAACTAATTACACTTTAGAGCTTCCTTAGTTCTCCTATACCAGGTTGCTTGGCTTATGATAATAGAAGCATGTATTTGAATGGGTTTTGATTTCTCAGTTGTCTCTCTAATTATGGAGGTACTCAAATCAATGGGCAGTACGAGAAAAATGACATTATTTTTACTTTCCACTGGGTAAACGGTGTTCCATTTCTATAAAAGAAAATTATCAACATCATCCAGAATAATATTACAATTTCATGAGCGCTTATTAGTGGCATCCACATTCGTCTTGGATTTATGAAAGCAATGGAATACCATTTAGATAACAAAGAATGAAATAAGGTGAAATCGCAAGAGGTAATGTTTCAAAAATCACAGAAACTGCTCGCTTCCGGGCACAGAGCTTGGTACGGAAAATAGCCAGTCTAGTGGTTACATAACACCCCTTGAAGTTGAATGAATAGCTATTGAAAGTTCTAAATAGACCGTCTTTTGTGGAGGTTCGCAGCGAGCAGTTTCTGTGATTTTTTAAAAGTGACCTGTAGTGATTCATGGCATTTTTCTGTTTTTTGGCAAAAGCAAACTTGTAATTTTTGAGATATGCTTCATAATGAGAATAATAGCTAGCTGTGTCTAAATATAAATCAATTTGGTGATATGGATTGTAGTGAGTGTCGCTCTGAAATAGTGATAAGTTTCTTTTGGAGCCCAGTTTACATTATCTGTCTAATGATGTTGGTATTTTGATCAAAGTCTTTTTTGGAATATCGTATGAAGTATTAAAATCATCCAGAATAATATTACAGTGATATTGGTATTTGATCTGAGTCACCTTTTTTGGAAAAAAAAAAATCATATTAGGCACTATATAAATCGAGTATATTATTTTTATTATTATATCAAGTAAATGGATCATTTTAAATTTGCAGTGTGAGAGGTAAATGCAGATTATCTGGGGATGTGTGACGGGCCATAAGGCCATGAAAATAAATGGTTGGATTGGCGTAACCTGCCTGACCCTAAAAATACCGCCGACCCTAAAGGTTTTTTCTGATTTTTTTTTTTCAATTGCGATATGTGTTATTGTGTGTGTTATACATGTATGTGTGTTTTTGTGTATTTGTGCGAATCCTGCAAAAAAAAAAAAAAAAAAAAAAAACTCCTACCTACCTACCCTAATTTTTTGTTGCCCGTTACTCCAATCAAACAAAAAAAAATTGTTTGGCCTAATGAGGATCTGTCATTGGGAATACACCCATGTGGGTGACTCATGACCTTTAATAAACACCCACATACAGTATTAAGATTGCCACCACATCTTCCAGTCGCCACCAAAGTCATTCAATACAAACTGGCATTTTAAAGACCCATTCGGGTGTTTGCATGGGACTATAAATCCTTGAAAATTGAATGTTTTAATTGATTATAGTTTCAATAAAACCACACATCTATATAATATTAATAATAATAATAATGAATTACATTTATATCTATTGCGCTTAATACAATGTTTCAAGCACATTATTATTAATACCCTTGGGTCATCAGGTACAGGTCAAACCCACGCAATTATATTGTGCACCGTCTCAACTCCCTGGGGAGCATACTAGCCCAGGTGCCCAACAGGCGCTGAAGTCTAATTATATATGTCATATCTAATTACCTTCATAGTAATAGAAAGATTGCCCCCACATCTTCCAGCCGCCACCAAAGTCATTTAATATAAACTGGCGTTTTAAAGACCCATTCATGTGTTTGCATGGGACTTTACATCCTTGAAAATTAAATGTTTGATTATGGTTTTATAAAAAGATATATGTTATGTCTAAAAGATTATCACCACGTTCCAGTCGCCAACAAAGTCATTCAATACAAACTAGCATTTTAAAGCCCCATTCCGGTGTTTGCATGGGACCACAGACAATTGAAAATTGAATGTGTGGAAATTGGACGGATGGCTACTTTTCTAATTTACCTGCCTTAAAAATTACACTCTGTAATAAATGTGTTTTAAAAAGAAATTAAAGATAATGAAATATTTTCTTATATTATTTATTTTACTTCAATTTCATTATCTATTCATTCATTCATTCATTGTCTTATCTTTTTATTTATTTATTTAATTTTTATTTTTAGTTTATTTTATTTTATTTATTTTAATTTATTTTGTTTATATATATATTTTTTTTTTTGGGGGGGGGGGGGGGGGTCTCTGGGCATGTTAGGGGTCCAATTGCCCTGAGCCCCCACATTTATTTTTTATTTTATTTTTTATTTTTATTTATTTATTTATTTATTTTTTTTTTTTTGGGGGGGGGGGGGGGTCCTCTGGGCATGTTAGGCCCTGAGCCCCCACAATATTTTTTTCTTTTTCCTAGAGCTATTGAACAGTGAGAGTCAATAAATGATCTATGATGTAGCTATGACTCACGACACACAAATTGAACAAGCTATTTTCTCTGGGTCATTTTCTCTATAGGACAGATCACATGTGTGCGTAAATAATCTATAAACGCAGTATCTATACATCAATGGCTCTGACTAACTCTGTCCTATTAATTTATGGAAAGATCAGATGGCGTATTTAATGTCTCCTAGCAAAACTGTATCTGGTAATTTAGTATGGTCCAACTGATTAGAGGGTAGGCTCTTTACATGTCTTTCCTATTTTTCAAAATTGTTATCCTATAGTTTTTATTTTGGGGGTAAAAATATTGGATTCCCCCCCCCCCCCCCCACCCCTTTTTTTTTTAGCTATGACATTATCTATATACATGTATTTGCAGGACTGATTGATTTTGCTTTAATATGTATTCTACATAGACTCTTGCCCATATTTTCGGGACCATGCATGGTTTAATTATGACACAGTAAAATCGTATTCTGTATCCACTTTCACAATGAGAAGTGGCTTAATCCCTTCAAATGTGTGTGTTTTTTTACCACCAATATATTGGAGGGATACTAATACAGGCCATCTCCCCTACCTAGAATATTGGGGTATATCCCCCCACCACCCCCCCCCCCCCCCCCCGCCCACCTTGATTGACACCCATGGTACATAACCAAGTAAAATTGATTTACTCATCATTAATCAAACAAACTTGACAAGGAAAGAGCAATGAGGCAACATCCATCGCACATCATAAACTCCAATATAAAACCTATATTGACAATGCCAAGTTAGAGCAAGCACATCAATTCATTAAAGGGATCTAGTAACTTTGTTGAAATTTGCAAAAAGGGATGAATGGTTGCTCAAATATGTGCTGTTGTGATCAACTATGTTCACTGAGTGATGTGTAAAAAAAATCCATGGTAAATTAATGTCATATGACCTAGTACTGAGCTAACATTTTGAGGACTCTGACAATGTTACTAGATCCCTTTAAACCCGTATTGACATTGCCAAGTACGAGCAAGCAACATCAATTCGTTAATAACAGTCGATGCTTTATACACGTAGTAAAACAAAACAAATTACTCCGCTCATCACTCGTCAAACAAATATGGCAACGTTCATCGCACGCGCCAATAAATCGTATTGACATTGGCAAGCTAGCGCAAGCGCATCAATTGGCATCTCCAAACTGCAAAGTTGGTAGAGTGGTAGAGCCCACACATCGTCTTCCGTCAATAGAGATAACAGTAGCCAGGGTATACACCATGGCATAGGCGTAGGAGGCGGGGGGGGCTGGGGGCTGCAGTTTCCCTAGGAGTTTTGAAAACGGCCATATTCAGGGAAAAAAAACACCTACAATTTGGGAAAAACGTGTCATATTCTGGCAAAACCATGTCATATTCGGGCAACAACGTTCGTATTCGGGTATAACATGTCAAATTTGTACTAAAGCGAAAAACATCATTTTCAGGCATGAAAGAGACAAAGCCTTTTTTTGTTTTGTTTGCTTGTCAGGTGATAAACAGTGAAGGATAATTATTCGGGCAAAAGACCGCAGTCCCCCGCCCCCCCCCCCTCCCAACTTAGAAAAATGTGTTCAGTACTACGTCCACGCACATAGTGGACTGCATGAATGAACTATTTGATTTAGGGTCATGATGTGCGTGCCAGCCACTTCAATTGGAATGTCAACCGATGTTCGATCGGTTTAGGGCAATCCTAAAGTGTCACAGTGTTGCAAAAAATTCACACATTTGCCATCTTAATCCTGCCAATATGTATACTGTATGGCTACTGCAAGCATTTTTCAGTACTTGAAATAATGAGAACATACATATTTGAGAGAATTGAATGCCAAAATGTTTTGTTTTTGTTTTGGTGGGAGGTTTTTGGTGGTGGTGGTGGGGGGGGGGGGGGGGGGGTTGGAGGGCAACACTGTGTCACTTTGTCCACATCTTCTTGGAATTGCCCTTTAGTCAAAGTGTCTGGATGACACTTTCATTACTGAGATATAAACAAAAGCCATTCAGATATTTCATATAAAGTCAGAGACATTCTTATTTTGGTATTCAGGACTGGTCCTGAAAAATACTCGGGCTAGGGTCTATGGAGAATACATGTTATAGCAAAATTCATCAATTTTGAACAGGTTAACAATTTGGTAGACTATAAACATCCATTGCTACAAAAGAATGATTACAACCACCAGTAGTTTTAGATCAAATAGTCCGGGCTCCACACTCACCTTTTCAGTCAGTGGCCCGGTCGGGCCATTGAAATAGTTTATTCCCCTATTCTGGTGGCCCGAACGAAAATTTACTGGCCCCAAAATTGTATTTCATGAGTAAGCTTTTTACTTTTCAAAATATCACTCTTTCCTAATCAAACCTGTGATTACAGATGAAGCATGACATAAAAGAAAACAAGATTTTTTTCATTTTGTCAATGTCGGGTTGAAAATCTGCTTGCCCAATCGGGCCACCAAAATATGACTTTCATACATTTTGCTGGCCCCAAGTGCAATTTCACTGGCCCCGGGCCGCCAGCGGGCCAGTGCGAGTGTCGAGCCTTGAAATAGTTCTTTTGGGGGGATGTACATGTATGTGTGGTAACCTGTGGAGTGTGCATTCCTCTCATCTCCAACACTAAATTCTTGACACTACAGGTACATGTATACATATCCTATCCCAAACCAAGGAGGTATATTAAAAAAAGTACTTTCTTATATCTCCTTGCCCATACCATCGTGTCAAATTATTGATACACCCGAGCTGATGAATAGTGACAAGGGAAATTTCTGGGCCAAAGACAAAATATCCGGAAAGTGATCGTATTATGGACCCATGGGGATGGGTTAACATTCCAAACAGATCTCCTCCCTCAAAAAGTGAACGGAAAATATCGTTTTAAAAATTTCAAAACTTGTGAGATGCACTTCTGAAAATAGATTGGTCCTATTAAATTAGATCACAACTTCATTATTAATGTACATTAGCTCCTGCCACCAGCACATATAAATCAAGATTGTGGGTGACAATGATTAACCATATATAGGACCTGATTATACTCTGATACTCAGTCAGAGGTTAACAATTTAATCAAACTGTATTGATTGGGTTAAAACCCATCCAGAGCAGTGCCTGAGATAACTTGGATCAGAGTCTCAACAAAACACATATGTTTCACGACAAATTAAGTAATGGAACTGCCCAGCCATTGCAAATGCAATTTGCCACAGCTCTGGGGCTGCCCCGAAGACATTTATTGATATCAGAATGAATAAGCGTTAAGTGTTGTTTGTTTATTACCTCCATACCCCACCTCCCCCCACCCCCCCCCCTTCCCCCCCCCCCCCCAAAAAAAAACAACAAAACAAACAAACAAAAAAATAAATAAATAAATAAATAAATAAATAAATTTTAAAAAAATAAATAAATAAAATCAATAATTAAAATAAAATAAATACAAAAAATACATCATATATATATTTTCAAATTATAAAATAAACAAATAACTACCGTATTTACCGGCGTAATCGCCGCATTCGCGTAAATGCCGCATGCCGACTTTGAGCATTGAAATTGAAAAAAAAAAGTGGGAGAAAAGTGCGCTAGGAAAACTGGCGACAAAAAAAAGTGGGAATTTAATGGTTTTCCAAATTGTTCTCCTCATCTTGATATATTTCTTTAACAATAATTACGAAAATATAGTTATCATGCGATCATCCGCTGCATCCATCGCACGTAGCTAGATCGTATGGCAGGCAAGCGCGGCGCCTGGCAGTGCATTTGTTTCGTAACTCTTGAAGTTAACAACGTATCGGATTTAGCAAAGTCGGCAAAAAAAGGTGAGAAACCATTCTAGGCCAGGGTAACGTAGACAATTTGCTAATAAGTTTTATCACCCAATACATACAGTGCAATACAACCAATAGACCCACACCTGCTGAAATGTGTTGTTTTGAGGTCAGTCAAGAGTGAAAATATGACTATCGCCAGCACCCAACTTTGCTTGGTTTTTTCGAGGAAAAAGTATGCGGCGATTACGCAGTAAAAACGGTATCTAAAATATCAAATAAATACAATTAAAATATAAATAAATATTGAAATTAATGTACCAAAAATGTTGCTATCATTTCTATTACCATTATCAATCACAGTATACATTTCACTTTTCTGATGAGTTGATTTTAATAATCATATAATTAATATACTTAATGAACTTGTGGGTTACCCCTTGTTTTGATATATACCACTTCTCCTCAGAACATCCGGGAAGAGGAGGGGGAGGGGGGGGGGGGAGGGGGAGGGGGGGGGGGGGGGGAGTGACTGTTATCAACCCATTGCCTACAACAGGACCTGGTGGGCCCTGTATTAACTCTATGGGGTTTGCAAAATATAGCATGGAACATGTCAAACCATTTCCCGTTCAAACCTGGCCGACCAACTATTAACTACATGTACGAGACTTGCATTATCTGTGAGGAAAATGCTTTAATTACCCATTTAGGACTGGGGAACAAACAAGCTCAGCTGGGGTCTATGAAGAATACATGACATATTTACATGAAAATCAATGGTCAATGGGTTTAGACAGGGTTTGTTGGATACTGTTCAAAAGGACAGTGTCCAAGTAAAGGCTCCTTGCTGTGAATAAGCAACCTTTTACAAATTGCAAATCTGGCACGTACAGTACCTGCTTTTGTGAAACTTAAAGCGATCCATTGACGTAATGAAAATTGGTAATGAAGGCCTGTCACCAACTTTGCTTCTTTTAAACATATCCTTTCAAGTGATTCATTACTAACTGCATTAATATATTGCTTCAAAGTGAAATTTGACACTTCAATCATATACTACGTACCATAATCATTGTAACTTTCTTCTGAATGATGTGTGATGTGTTACAGTCAATAGAAAAGCGTTCCTGGGACATTGTTCCTTCAATCATAAATATCTCCGTAATTAGCCGGGAGACATTTGAAAAATCAAAGCCCATTTCACTTTCTGTTACCATTAGCCAAACAGAAAGGCAGAAGAGGAGTGTGGAATCTCCAACTGATTTTGGTTGGATTTTACAAAGTTAATGGCTCACTTTAATGAATAAACAAAACTTTGATTGATTACTTGAATTAATTCAATTGAGTTAATATGATTGACTCAGATCTAAATTTGACAGGAGGGGGATTTCTTGCCAAGGTACATGTACAATGGTTGCAAATTTCATTGCTATGGCATGGTACTGTTTCAAAATATTTAGTTTAAATTGTAAATAGTCTATTTTTTACTTGATGTTAATTTGAATTCCATTCAAATTTGTATGAATATTGCAGATGAATACACCTACACACAGGTGGCATTATATTTGTATTATGCTGGCTCTTTTCATCGAACACTTGGCTCACAGATAGTATACATTTCCTTTAAACACTTATCTCTTGGAATCTGATTTCAATTCCAAGGGCAATTAAAAGAGTTAAACAATTTAATTACTAGAATTGTATACACCCTATTAACGGTTAACTCACAGTTGGTATTATCATATCATTCTAGGAACACTTGTCTGAGAAAACTTGGGCACCATCTTCCAAAAGATAGCATGATAAAATGTATATAGCTTCCGAGCACATGAGCATTGTAAAGGGTTATCAGGAAGTACATGTACCACTGTCTTTTTATAAAGGGACTAAGTAACATTGTCCAAATCCTCAAAATCCAATTGGAATTCTAGCGGTTCCCTCATACCTTGTTGTATTTGTATTGACAATAAAATCATGGGACAGGTTTTGGTTTTTCAAATTTCCCTTTTGTTAAAAAGATATTTACGATTGAAGTGTTCAGATGTTAGATAATCCAACGGATCGTGAAAACCCTGTACAAAGTGAGTGCAATGAGTTTGTGTACATCACTTTGCATTTTTGCTCATTACTCGGCCATATAATGTCCATTTGACTTGAAATTTCCACACAATACCCTGTGGACATACTGTATCAGATGACAACAATATACATTGTATCAACTATTCATCACTTTTTGCACATGTAAACAAAGTTACCAGATCCCTTTAATAGAGGTGTATAGCTCAGTGGGTAAAGCACAGATCTAGCGATCCAAAGTGCACGAGTACGCAACTGACATTTCTGTTCAGAAGTTCTAGAAGTAGCATGTTTAGTCAATTTTCCGTTTGGGCAAGTAAAGTTTGAACATTTATGAATTTACTTGCCCAAACATGCCAGTAATAATAATAATAATACTAATATATAGCAGTTATAGAGCGCCATGAATAGATCTACAGTAGGTGCCCTATTCAGGGGCGCATTATTACCCTTGGTCATCAGGAAAAGTTAAAACTCGCACAATTATCTTGCGCACCATCTCAACTCCCAGGGGAGCATACAAGCCCAAGCGGCCCTATTTTATAGGGCGCTACAGGCTAATTTAACACCTGACCAGTAGAGAAAAAGTGTTTAGTGTAGAGGCTTTGATAACTCTTGGCTTCCACCTCTTCAGCAATGCTAGAAATGAACCTTTTTGCCTTGTGGCCCAGTCGGGCAAGTAAAAACAAGATTGTTCAACTTTGAGTGGCCCGGAGCCTGAATCTGGTGGCCCCGTACAAAGAAAAACATAACAATTTCTGTTAAATTTGGTTGCCCGAACAGGTCAGTAGAAATTAGGATCAATTAAATTTGGTGGCCCGTAGCTAATTTTTAGTGGCCCCGGGCCAGCGGGCCTATGCTTATTTCGAGCACCGTCTTCAGACACTTCCTCTAAACCTGTCTATTGTCTTTAATTAGCATCTGATTACAAGCGTGATTACGAGACACCAACTCACTTCCTCCTTTCCTTCCTCTTTGTGCCAATTATACTGGAGATTGATCGTGCAACGCATGCATTTCATCCACTTGCATATATATATATATATGTTTCTGACCGGACAGTTATATCCATCTGAAGAAAAAAAAAGTTGCTGTATATTTTTGTCACAGAACCTGGAGTAGATGATTATATCAATTGATTAATGACAATATTTACATGTAGTTGAGTTTGTGCTCCCAGGCTGCCCAAACAACACCATTAATTAGTGAATCATCTCATATGGGAGAGATACAAACTCACATGCTTTTGATTGATTGGGAAAGCCAATGTCAGAACCTACTGCCTGTTTAAAATCAGACAGAAATAATGTCATATATATGTTTGTTTGTCTTGAGTAGAGTAGAGGAAATGGTCATTAAAGGGTACCACCACACTAAAATAATATTCTTATAAATGAAAGGTAACATCTTTAGTATTCCATTCCATCAACAAGTTCACAAAAATGTGTTTCCAGAAGAAGAAAAAATTTAATCGGAAAATGCATTGAAGCATGCGTTCAAGGGTCTGAACATGGTCTGAATGTACGAGACTAATTTGTCCAGAGCGAACGAATCGCCCGGGTTTCTATTGTCTCCAAACGTACGTGCGGATAGCATTGGTGCACTCGCAAATGTTTGGCCTGTACGGAACCAGGAAATAGTAGTGGTTCCGTAAGTGTCGGAAATGAATTGCTTTGATTATGAATTACACAACCCTTTGCAAAATGTTGGGTATCACAAAACGGTACCAAAACATATAATTATGTGTTGTTCTTTGCCTGGTGGTCCCCAAGATTGTTTTGTTCTAGTTTCAGCTAAATCTTATGGTATAAAAAGAAAGTTCTTGCAATTAAAACAAATGCTGGAACATGTTATCTTTAGATCTTCTTTCAATTGCTGCCCTTGTCTCCTAGGTTTCAATATTTTATCATCATGTTTTTTGCAATAAGTTCAAGAATAGTTTGAAGTCAATTGAGAATTATTAATTTGTTCATAACATATTAATGCCAGCATATATTTTGTGTCTTGAACATCAAATACATTGTCCGGTTGGATACACCCCACGTGTACCGAGGACATATTCTACGTCAGTCGACCATTTTGAGGCTTGCCCATTTACTCTATAATGGCAGAAATGCCTGGCAATTTCATATAAATCTGTAGAATAACTTAAAGGGATCTAGAAGTAACATTGTCCAAATCCTCAAAATAAAATTTTAATTCTAGTGGTTCACTCATACCTTGTTGTATTCGTATTAACAATAAAATCATGGGACAGGTTTCGGTTTTTCAAATTTCCCTTTCGTTACAAAGATATGTAAGATTGAAGTATTCAGATAAGAAAAACTCCGGGTGAGTTTTTCTTCTGTGTACAAAGTGAGAGCAGTGAGTTACTGAATATCACTTTGCATTTTCGCTCATTACTTGGCCATACAATGTCCATTTGACTTGAATTTTTCACACAATACCCTGTGGACATATGAGATAACGACAATATACATTGTATCAACCATTCATCACTTTTTGCACATGTCAACAAAGTTACTAGATCCCTTTAAGGTACATCAACACCTACCTACATGATAGTGTAATTACAGTGAGCAAAATTCTATAATGCCTTTTCCCTCTTGAAAGGGGGTCGGACGTAGTGCCAAATTGAATTTTAAAAATGAATAAAAATCACTTCCTCCAAACTCTGCTATGGGTACACAATCTCATCTAAATATTAAGTAATAACTTCCCACAAATGTTTGAATCGACTGATAGGATCTACTTTTTTTGCGTGGGATGAATTCTGCTTAACTTTGCCAAAATATTTATTTATGAATGAAAATGTTCTCCGCAGACTGTGGAGAACTAGTTCCGCCTAGAAATTGTCAAAATGAGCTGATTTTAATACTTAAAGGGATCAAGTAACTTTGTTGACATGTGCAAAAAGCGATGAGTGGTTGATACAATGTATATTGTTGTTATCTAATATGTCCACTGGGTGGTGTGTGAAAATTTCAAGTTAAATGGACTTTATATGGTCGAGTAATGAGCAAAAATGCAAAGTGACATTCACTAACTCATTGCACTCACTTTGCACACGGTTCTGACGATCCGTTGGATAATTTGTCATCTGAACACAATCGTAAATATCTTTTTAACGAAAGGGAAATTTGAAAAACCGAAACCTGTCCCATGCTTTTTTTTGTTAATAAGAATACAACAAGGTATGAGGGAACCGCTAGAATTTCAATTGGATTTTGAGGATTTGGACAATGTTACTACATATTAGTCCCTTTAATGAACTGCTTTGATATAATTTATGTTGACTAGGCTTTCAATTCACTATGGTAACTATCAAACTACTTTTGTAAATTTTGTGACCATGATATAATTTTTGACATACAGTTTAATTATATCAAATTGTGAAGGATTAGTTCCGCATGAATTTGCCAAAATTGTCAATGATATAACTATTGAATTTATGATGAATTTTCAATCTACTGATTAGATATAATTGTGTGGGTTACGATTTTATTTAATTTGCTGTAAATATGTCAAACTAGTAACGGTGTAAAAAACAACTTGTGCATATTTGAGTACCTGAACGATTGTTTGACCTTCAGATTATGCATAAAATGTACAAATCATGAAGGATTACTTCTCCTTGAATTTGCCAAAATTGTCAAATTTAAAAATTGTCTGGTTTGATTATCATAAAATGGATATTCACTTTCATCATTATAAATGGATAAATGGATATCCGCTTTCATTGATCAAACGTAATGTTCCGAAAAAATGTATATTGTAAAACGGCAGACATACAAAACAGGATGTTTTCCACATTCTAAAAGAGAAAAAGAAACATGTTTTCTGACGAGCGTGGGTCGATTGGGAATTGAAACTTGGCAATGGACAATAGCAGGATTTGGAGGGGGCTCTCTATTAATGGTTTCACCAGGGGTGGTACATGCGAGTGTGGGGGGCATTTGATTGTGCCCTACATATCACCATCGTCGGGTGAGAGTAAGAAGGGCGTTACTCGTTACATCCATTTTGTGCTCAATTGAGCTCAATAGGTCTGAGCCTTCTCTACGTGATGTGATGAAAAATTTTCAGATAACAATTATTCATGAATCTGGGGAGATTTATCAACAAACTAGACAGAGTGCACTCACAGAGTACATACTGTATACCTCCGCCAATGCTCGAGGACTGCGCAGAACACACTAACAGACGAACAGACAAACAAACGGGACCGAAAACATAACCTCCTTGGTGGAGGTAATTTAAAAGAGAGAGCTATACTGGATTTCTAAAAGGCTCACAAACTCTGAACATGATTATCTCCAAAGAAAAAACAAAGAAAGTAACTTGGCACCCTTCTTTTTCTTAACTTATGATATATGCGACTGGATATAGCAAAACCCTGCACTTGTTGGTAATTCATGTTTTGAAGAAATGGTCATTATAAGTTCACATTTGTATGTTAACTCCTTGCATGCTCGCATTTTTGTGAGTTACTGTACACACAAATGCCATAGAGCATTAAAATCCCTGGCACTTTATAAAGAGTTAAGGAATTACTGTTATGCTATTAGTAAACTTGAAACAATCATATCTTTGCCAAATACTGTCTGACATCTTTGAAGGAGGCATCAAATGAAGGCTTGTGATGAGGTCTTTCTCATGGTTTGAAAATCTAACTTTTGATTTTTACCGACAAGTACAGGGTTGTGCTATATCTGAAGTAAAAACAAAAGGTAACTTGGCCCCTTCTCTTTCTCAAGTGACAATATATCTGTGATGAGGAGAAGTCGTTATGGAGGGACTCTGGCAGCACAATCAGGGTGATAGGGTGATTAGATAGGTGAGGGAGTCAAGTTGAGTGCCAGGCCTCGTACTTCAAATAGCTTGCAAACGCTGACTGGACTGGACTGATATCAGCGGCATGCCACTTAACTCATTCAGGACTCTTTCAGGATCATTTCAAGACTCTAGTGTAAATGGCTTTATAGAATATATATTGCATCATAATAGGCATTTAACTTGTATTGCCTTTTATTATTACTTGATTTTCAGCGCTGATACCAAAATGATTTGAGATATCAACTCATTTCCTCAACAAAACACTTCAAATCGATTGTAACATTGTCTAATTGTTATCATAAACTTATTGGATCTCATCTACACCATTTATTTTTTAGCTAGCGACTTTTTTGCTGGTCACGCTAACACAAATTATAAGGTGTATTCTATTTGCATTTATTCAGGCATGTAGTTTTTTATTACTAATCCAGAACTGATTTGACTATATTCAAGAGATGTAGAGTACATTTACAGTCAATCAGTCATCTGTAAGCCACTTTCTGGTACAGTAGCATGCATGACATATTTCCCTCTGACACAAGTTTATTTGGAATTATGCATCTTAGTTGGTATTCGTCAAAGTAAAATTCATCAACAAGACTTTTCAAATGAACTTACAATAACATTCTCCCAAACAATCAACTTGTAAACTTGAGTATGTGCCAGATCCGATGAGGCTATATTAAACTAGATCCCCTTTCCTACATGTACAAGAGAACAGATCCCTCTTTATTCTAATACATATGTTTTCTGCCTCATATGGAGTTCTGGACTAGTAGTTCTTAACACTACTCTTTGTGATCAGTTTTCAAGTGAAACAGATTCAATATATTTTCCTAATCTTGTTTGGTAAAAGATACTTTCAAAGAAAAATGCACTGACAAATCAACTTACAATAACATCCCAACAACACCCAATTTGTAAACTTGAGTATGAGCCAGATCTGATCAAGCTTAACTAGAATCAATTTGTAAACTTGAGTACGCGCCAGATCTCATCAGGCAAAACTATCTAGATCCACTTTCAAACATGAGAACAGATCGCCCAGTACTCTCTTTCACACGTTTGCTGCCTAATATGGAATTCTGGACTAGAATTAACAATACAACTCCTTTGCTTTGAGCTTCCAGTGGGTAAGTGGATAAGGGTAAGCGTTTTTGATGGATTTTCAACATCTCTTTTGGTGAAGGAAGCAAAATTCATCAACAGGACATTTCAAAACAACTTACAATATTAACATTCTTCTAACAACCAATTTGTAAACTTGAGTATGTGCCAGATCTGATCAGGCCAAACTAGATCCACTTTTTACAACAAGAGAATAGATCCCATTTTATTCTCATACACACGTGTTCGGCCTTATATGGAACACTGGACTACAACTATCACCTGACTTAGTAAATACAGTATATGAGCTGCCATGTAATATTTTTGGATATTACATGGCACTGTTACATGGCAATCAGATGATAAAACAGTTGTTAACTTTGCTGTTGGGAAAATCATGGAATGTTCCCCTCTGGAATTTAAAATTTTGTGAAGAAAATAAGTCCCTCAATAGCATTTTAAATCCCTCGGGAGTGGAACATTCCGTGCTTTTCCCTCCACCACCAGTTAACAACTGTATACTATACTCCTCTCTGTGATCAGATACTAGTGATAAGTGTGAGAACTTTGATGGATTTTCCAAATCTCTTTGGAAAAGGATTCCATCAAAGACAAATTATTAATGTCACAGGATATTGCAAAACAACATACAATAACATTCTCCTTACAATCAATTTGTAAACATGAGTACTTGCCAGATCCGATCAGGTTGACTAGACCCATTTTCCAATATGGGAACAGATTGCCTTTTATCCTTTTACACATGTTTTCTACGTTATATGGAATTAAGACCTAGCACAATAATTTGTGTGATCAGCTTGGACATGAGATCAGGGAGGTGTTGCAGAGTTGCGATCAATCAAAACATTGCGATTAATGCGCTTACCGTAAATCTCCGTGTATAAGACGCACTCGTGTATAAAACTCACCCCCAACTTTCACAGCAAAAAAAAAAAAAAAAAAAAAAAAAGTTTAATTAATTAAATTTTTGTTTGTGTTTTTTTTTTTGACACCCTGTATTTTTTGTTTTAAGACCCTGAAGTGCTATTGGAATGCTTATACGACTGGTCTAGGGCATGACAATAGATTAATGTTGAATGTAGCATTCATCATTTTCTCACATTAAAATAGTGGTTAGTACACAAATTGCACATTTATTGAGCAGTAACACTGGTGCTCATAAATATTCATATTCATATTCATGAATATTCATGAGCACCAATACTCACTAAATATAATGCAATTTTCTAAATTTACTAACAACTATTTTTAATTATCAGCAAAATTTATAACCACTGGTTAGAAAATTGCATATTTAATTAGTACTGCTGCTCACGAATGTATGAATATTCATTAGCAGCAGTATTACTGCTCAATAAACTTGCAATTTTTACATCTGTAACCAATATTTTGTGTGTGAGAAAAAGGTATATTTTGCTGAATGCTACAACTGACAGCAACCTCTTGCAACCTTTTTTTTTTGTTTGCTGTACCTGTGTATAAGACGCACCCCCAACTTTGAAATTTTTCCGACGGAAAAAAAGTGCGTCTTATACACGGAGATTTACGGTAAATGCACAAATCTGATCAGCTCAAATTATGCGCATATTTTCTGACTTGCGATTAATCACAACTTTGCGATTGATCGCAACTCTTTATGCAACACCCTCCTAAAGTGAATTTCAGCAAATAATTGATGTATAAAATACAATCAAATCAAAATGATCCACAAGACATGCATCTCTTACCCCGTACCCTTCAAGATTCAAGGTAAAAAGAATGGCATAGTTCTTCAATATGTACTGTATTATTGCTATTCCATTTCTTATTGCCTGTGTGGTATATACAATGCACACCGTATTAAGATTACTCCATAATGTACCGCCACTGGTATGGAAAAATCTGTGTTCATCTAATTTATCTAATTTGATTAAATCATTCTCAAACGTGTCAGGTTGAGTCACTTCATACGGTTTTGTCATTAGCATACAGTCTGACTCTCTACACACAGACGCTCTGGGTGGAATTCACAAAGGAGGTTTATGTAAACCATGGTTTGCAGAAGAAGACTATCGATAGTCTAGGACGTAGGAGTCTTACGTGGTCCTATTGTCTCCCAACGTACGCGTGTATAGGATTTGAGCAATGTTAGGAGCATACGGAACCATAAGGCCATCCTGGTTTCGTAAGTGTTGCTGATTAATTGTATTGTTTCTGATTTACACAACCTAAGTTGCAAAGTATTAGACATCTATTGAGTATCAAAAGACAATACCAAAACGTATAAGCTTAGTGCTGTTCTGTGCGTGGTGGTCCATGCACTTAAAGGCCAAACAAAGTATTAATGGTAAAGAGAGAAAAGGGGTTGAAACCTACCTGCTCTCTGAGTTGCTGTTCCAGATGCTGTATAATATCCTCTTTCTCCTTGCACATCCCTTCCAGGGCCTGGACTCGCTTAGTGGCTCCTATCTGTTTCTGGTCCTGGTCCTTGCTTTGGCCCTGGCTGGGACTCTGCATAGGACTGTTACTGCTGCCAGTGCTGGGTTTCCTTTCTGACTTTGAGACTAATTCTAGCTTCTTTTTCAGTTCCTTAACCTGTAATTGTGAGAATGGAAAGAAAGATTAGATGATTAGTTGTTGAATCAATTGAAGTGTATATTTATTTATTGATATGGATTAATTTGGTTTTTAAAATGTATGGTAGTTCATACAAAGAAACATAATCAGGGCCTGGACTAGCTTACTGGCCCCTATCTGTTTCTGGTCCTAATCCTGGCTTTGGCCCTGGCTGGGACTCTGTGTTGGACTGTTGGTACGGCTCCTGGTGCCGGGCTTAATTTTGTCTGACTTTGTTTATATATTAGCAACTCCAGCTTCTTCTTAAATCTGTTAACCTGTTATTATGAAGTTGAAAAGGAAGATAATAACAGTCAAGTTATTATTGAAATATATTTCCATAATAGACTGGCTGGTTATATCCTTTAATGCAGATTCTGCAAACACAAAAACACAATAATCTCTTTATGTACAGTATATACATTTACCTAAAAAATCTAGAGACAAATCCGAAAGAAAATGTGGTTATGCACATGCATAGATTTGAAATACAAGGGCTACTTTTACTTGCCTGATTTATAAAAGAAATACACATTTTGAATATTTTTCGCTTTGATCGGAGTGGGGGGGGGGGGGGGGGGGGGCACACCAAAAATGTATATCTTCATTCTAAAGACTGCCAGAAGAAAAGTTCATTCCGAGCATTAGCTATGAATGTAAAATGTACATGGACCGATACCATATCACGCAATATATCATCTGTATGACACATATACAGTGTACAGATAGGCTGCATTGGTTGCAAGATTGCCATTTGTTGATATTTCACATTTTCTACATTCTAGGACAGTGTCTGCTACAGATTGTTTATGTCCGAGTACAAAAACTGGTCATCTGTGTCATCAATAACACCTTTCATACCAAGAGTCAGAGCCTTTCTAAAACCGTTTTAAAAGGGGCATCCTTTTTCATAAGAATCACCATTATTGAATTAAATTGTTCAATTGCCATAATAACCACTAACTTGTATTTATTGATTAATTTTTAAATTCTATAACCTATGAGTAGGTAAACTGCAGCCCAAGATCATCCCAACGAGAATAATGGAACAAAATCAGGCCCCATAATTCATAAAAACCCAGCTAGCTTCTCCTTGCTAGAGGATGTTTTAATAGAAGTATGCAGTTTATTGGGTAAAAAACAGCTTTCCTAGTCCCCAACTAGGATTAGCTGGGTAAGCCTGAGGTACTCAGTAAGTTTACCCTAGTCAGCAACTAAAAGATCCTGTCAAAATAGACTTAGCAAGAAACTAAGCTAGCGGACTGTATTGAATACGAGCACTGACTTATCCGATACCATGTAGCCTATTTATTTAACCTATAAGATTCAAGAAAGGTCCCAAAATACTAAGGCTGGGGTCTATGGAAAATTGATGTTATATCCAAAACCAAAGTCTTGAAACTGGAAGTTCAACCTTGGGCTTGGCTTGAATCTTTGTGAAACAGCCCACTGGACTCTTTCATGAATGTATGTAGATGTGAACAGGGCCGCGTAGCGCAGGGTCAGATTTCTGGAGTGAGTGTATCACTGGTGGGCTACAGTCAATTGAAGGCGTTGAGTGAGAGGCTTACTTCAGCTCATCCCTACATGCCAGAGCGATTACACATGCCAACTGAAGTAAGCGGTTGCTGTAATGAAGTGTACATGTTCATGTACAGTATGTATTCAGGTTATTGAAGAATGTGCGTATCATGTTCATATATATGATCATTTCCTTTAGCAATTAATTACCAAGATTATGCCAACTCAAGTGGTTACTGTAGTAGGGTCCATGCTGTAATGAAGTGTACATGTATTCAGGTTATAGAAAAATGTGCATGTCATATGTATAAATTATTATTTCCTTTAACAATAATTTACCGAGATTATGTTGTGAATCACCCCGTAATGACACATGTGCAAGATTTAATGTGATGCCTGTACAATAAAAACCACCCCATAATGATACATGCACGAGATTTAATGTTATGCCAGTGAAAAAATATAAAGTCTAATTTGACGCTTAAAAAAGCAGCTTATTGATAGAAACTGGTAGGTCCTGTATCGAATGGAGATTGCAACATCTAGTACTATAGGGAACCGGTTTAACCCATTGCCTATGGGAACCTGGTGGGTCCTATATGTACCGTTAGTGCTTGCTAAACAACAAATTCCACCATCTAAGAAGACAGGCATTCATTTTGGTGCATTTAGCAAATTTAGCATCAATATTGTAAACAAGTAAGGAGTGTACATTCTTTCTCCATCAGTTTACAAATGGCATGCCATAGATGTAGTCCATGGATGGTTTAAACCATGGTTAACCCATTCCTTACGGGAACCGGGTGGGCTATGTACAAAGCCTATATGGGGATTTTATAATCTCGAAGGGAATGGGTTAACATAAACCTCCTTTGAGAATTCCAGCCAAAGGGGATTGCAACATCTAGTAGGGAAGGGGTTAATTTCTCTCATAGGGTAATATTATACAGTTGTTAACTGGTGGTGGAGGGAACATCACGGAATGTTCCATCCGAGGGATTTTAAATGCTATTGAGGGAAGAGTAAATAGTCCAGAGACGTAGTCGAGTACTTATTTTCTTCAGGAAATAGCATTTAAAATGCTGAGGATTGGAACATTCCATCATTTTCCCGACGACAAAGTTAACTACTGTTATATCATCTGGCTAAATCCGGGGGCATATTCACATTCATGCATTGAAACTGAAATCAGTCAAAAACAACATACGGTACATGTACCTTTGGTTCTCATTGTGACGTCATAATACAATCTATTTGCAGCACGCACCATGCGGGTGACAGACCTCTCTCGCCATGGTATCATACCAAAATGACACCCCAATCATGTGACCGTGTTTAGCCAATCAACGACGCGTATTTTACTAAGTCAGATGATATAATTTAACTAGAAATTGCGCGCTCGGCGGGTCGCGCAGCCGAGCACATGTATCCCCCGAACCAATTGCATTGCACTTTTGTGGGTTGTAATATTGTGAACTGAACAAGTTTGGTGGTGTACGTTGTTCTACTAGGCTGGCAGTAGCCTTTGGGCAAGGCCTCGCGCGCTGTTTGTCCTCCGAGCAGGGTCTGATTAATAGACAAGGCGATGTGCGCTTACAGCAGTGATCTTAACTATTTCTTTATATCATGGTTACCATGGCAACCAGGACTCCGCCCCACACCAAAATCAAAAGGCTTCATCCTCTTTCCTTAATACACCTTCATACCAAATTAGAAAATGATCGGACAAGAACTCGGACCTGTAGAGCGTTCACAAGGTAATCTTAACTATTTCTTTATATCATGGTTACCATGGCAACCAGGACTCCGCCCCACACCAAAATCAATAGGCTTCATCCTCTTTCCTTAAGACACCTTCATACCAAATTAGAAAATGATCGGACAAGAACTCGGACCTGTAGAGCGTTCACAAGGTAATCTTAACTATTTCTTTATATCATGGTTACCATGGCAACCAGGACTCCGCCCCACACCAAAATCTAAAGGCTTCATCCTCTTTCCTTAAGACACCTTCATACCAAATTAGAAAACGATCAGACAAGAACTCGGACCTGTAGAGCGTTCACAAGGTAATATTAACTATTTATTTATATCATGGTTACCATGGCAACCAGGACCGCGCCCCACACCAAAATCAATAGGCTTCATCCTCTTTCCTTAATACACCTTCATACCAAATTAGAAAATGATCGGACAAGAACTCGGACCTGTAGAGCGTTCACAAGGTAATCTTAACTATTTCTTTATATCATGGTTACCATGGCAACCAGGGCTCCGCCCCACACCAACATCAATAGGCTTCATCCTCTTTCCTTAATACACCTTCATACCAAATTAGAAAATGATCGGACAAGAACTCGGACCTGTAGAGCGTTCACAAGGTAATCTTAACTATTTCTTTATATCATGGTTACCATGGCAACCAGGACTCCGCCCCACACCAAAATCAATAGGCTTCATCCTCTTTCCTTAATACACCTTCATACCAAATTAGAAAATGATCGGACAAGAACTCGGACCTGTAGAGCGTTCACAAGGTAATCTTAACTATTTCTTTATATCATGGTTACCATGGCAACCAGGACTCCGCCCCACACCAAAATCAATAGGCTTCATCCTCTTTCCTTAATACACCTTCATACCAAATTAGAAAATGATCGGACAAGAACTCGGACATGTAGAGCGTTCACAAGGTAATCTTAACTATTTCTTTATATCATGGTTACCATGGCAACCAGGACTCCGCCCCACACCAAAATCAATAGGCTTCATCCTCTTTCCTTAATACACCTTCATACCAAATTAGAAAATGATCGGACAAGAACTCGGACCTGTAGAGCGTTCACAAGGTAATCTTAACTATTTCTTTATATCATGGTTACCATGGCAACCAGGACTCCGCCCCACACCAAAATCAATAGGCTTCATCCTCTTTCCTTAATACACCTTCATACCAAATTAGAAAATGATCGGACAAGAACTCGGACCTGTAGAGCGTTCACAAGGTAATCTTAACTATTTCTTTATATCATGGTTACCATGGCAACCAGGACTCCGCCCCACACCAAAATCAATAGGCTTCATCCTCTTTCCTTAATACACCTTCATACCAAATTAGAAAATGATCGGACAAGAACTCGGACCTGTAGAGCGTTCACAAGGTAATCTTAACTATTTCTTTATATCATGGTTACCATGGCAACCAGGACTCCGCCCCACACCAAAATCAATAGGCTTCATCCTCTTTCCTTAATACACCTTCATACCAAATTAGAAAATGATCGGACAAGAACTCGGACCTGTAGAGCGTTCACAAGGTAATCTTAACTATTTCTTTATATCATGGTTACCATGGCAACCAGGACTCCGCCCCACACCAAAATCAATAGGCTTCATCCTCTTTCCTTAATACACCTTCATACCAAATTAGAAAATGATCGGACAAGAACTCGACCTGTAGAGCGTTCACAAGAAAATCTCTGCGGCGGACGCGGCGGACGCGGCGGACGCGGCGGCGGCGGCGGCGGCGCGACGAGGCCAAATCCATAGTATCCCCCGAAGTGGTTCGGGGGATACAATGATGTCTCATCTGATAATTAGTTTCTCAGCAGTGACATCTTACATGAAATGAAATCCACTGAAAATTAGGAAATGGGGGGAAAAAACATTGAGCTTGAAAAAAAAAATTAATCTGATGACTCATGTGAACATTAATCCACTTTAAGGCTCCTTGCCACTACCGCGGCGGGTCCCCGGGAGAAGACCGCAAAACCCATGGCAATTAATCAAACTTTTCTAGACATCGATGATTATAGAGCTGAAGCAAAAAGTTCCATTTCTCGTACTTTATTATTATTAACCCATTCAGGACTGGTCCAGAAAATACCTGGGATGGCAGGAAAATAATTTTTTTTAAATTGTCTTCGGAGGGGCTACTTTTCAAGTTTGCCTACATGAAAAAATATTACTCTAAAATTAGTTTTACATTGAACTCAATTCAAATTTATAGGGGCTCCATTATAATTTGGGGGGGGGGGCTAATTTGCCCTGAGCCCCCCTGTATTTTTTTCACTGCCGGCTGGGGTCTATAGATAGTGCTTAAATTTCACATTATTAGAAATAGTACTGAATGAATTTGAATATTGGCCCGTTTGCATGTCTTTTTTTCTGAATGATAATAGTATGTAATACTCATGTTCATGTTGAACTTCAATAATTAAAAAATACCTCCTGAGTAACTTCAATATATATAGTAAAACTCACAACCGAAAAAAACTCCATGAAAATAAACACAGTAGTGATTGTAGACTAATTTTCTGATGCCAAATCTCACTTAGCAGCCAGTTTACGCCCCACCCACATTTAGGGTCCAGAATCGGCAGCATGATTGACATGTGATTGACAATTCATTGGCTTACGTCATCTACAGAATTTAGTTCATTAGTCCGTTCTTTAGATGACGTCACATTTTGGCGATTTAAAAGGGGCGTTCCCAGGACAATTAGATATTTACTAATTACCCAAAATTAATTGATTTCATGGGAAATGACTGCCAAATTCTTTTTCTTGTGGAAAAATTATGTATAGAGAGCCTAATTGTGAAAATTAGGCCATCTAGATGCTGTAGTTCCTTCAACCCAATCAAGACAAGTTAATTTTGCTTCTATTTTCAATTTCTAACAGCGCATAGAGACATAATTATGAGATATATACAACAACATTATTAGTATTATCATAATCATAAACATGGATGTATTTTCCAAATACCTGAGCCAAAGTAATTTAAAAGATGAACAACGAAAAGTTAACATGCAACTCCATATTTAAATGACAAACAAGGAATACCCCTCTCTGTCTGTCTTTCTATCTACATAGGCTACAATTAGGCAAACATTTATTTATTTATTTTTATGTCGGGGACTACCTTTCAAGCTTGCCTGCATGAAAATACCACTCAAAAATTTGTTTTGCATTGAACTCCATGCAAATTCATGGGGGCGCTTTTTTAATGATTTTCGGGGCTCTTTTTGACAATTCCGGGGCGATTCACCCCGAGTCCCTGCATATTTTTTTTTCCACTGATAGCCTATTGGAGATATCATGTTGGTTTTATAGCTGATACCTCTTTTCCTATTCTCAAATAATGTCTGACGCATGCACGTTTGCAGCGACCTGTCAAAAATAATCACACTCTGTCACCAAATTACATAGTGTCAAGAGGCATTTTATGGGTAAAAATTGAAGACTACGTCTACATGTAGGTAAAAAAAGAGTAACGTGATAATATACATGTACACGTACATGAACAGTTAAGAACATAAATTTGTAGTAAACAAAAAATATGCCTCCACCTTCGGGCACACTTTTGCAGGTTCTTTTCTTTTCTATAGTGGTTATTTTAAAAAGGGATTCATTAACTCTCAAAAATCCACGAAAATCACTTGCAACTTCAACATGCATATATGTGCAACAAGTCAACAACATGTCAAAAATAATCAGTCTTTGTTTCCAAATTACAAAGTGTCATGAGGCATTTTATGGGTAAAAATTGAAGACTAAAGTCTAGGTAAAAAAAGGAGTGATAAAAAGAGCATGATTATTTGCAGCACTGTATTGAAAATAATACTTCTTTGTTTCCAAATTACATGGTGTCAGGATACGTTATATGGGTAAATATTGAAGACTACAGCCTAGATTATTTTTTAAAGAGATATGGCAAAACATACATGTACAAGTCAGAATATAAATTTGTAGTAAACATAAAATATGCCTCTACTTTTAGTCACACTTTTATACCTGTCCTCTTCTAGATATTGCATTTTTATTATGTTATTTAGGTATTATGCTCACGCTTAATATCGGCGGACTGTTTGCATGCAATATCTTCCTTATGTTTCCCCAAAGAAACGGATATCATGATTGGAATATCAATTAAGACAATGTAAACCAAAGATGGTTCAAAAGAGAATATGGGAAAAAGAAAAAGTAACAAAAAACAAGATCTCAGAGAATATATGGGAAAGACGATAGGAAGGGCATAGCGATAGGGAGAGTTTGTGTGCGTGCACCAAATACATTATTTTGGAGAAATTACGGACAGATCAATCTGTACTTGACCTAGCCAAACGTGAGCTGAATGCAAATGGGTGACCACTGTTCTCAATGGCATGCAGATACTTGTAGACGGGTACAAATATCTGGCCACTAATATGTTTGTTAAACCTCGTGCAATCATACAATGTATGTGTAAATAAGTAAATATATACTTGTATTTAAGTTTAAATATTGTTTAAGAATACAATTAGTAAGGCTGATTGTAATTGATCTAATGATTTCATGGATAATACGGTATCATCGTAACCGTTTGCAGTGTAATGAGTTTGCACTCAGTCATGGAATTTTCACATATCACTCAGTGGACCAGATGACAGAAATACACATTATACCAACCCTATGCAGTTTTTACAAATGTCAGCAAGGTTACTATATATCCCTTTAAAGGGATCTAGTAACTTTGTTGACATGTGCAAAAAGTGATAAATGGTTGATACAGTGTACATTTTTGTTATCTGATATGTTCCATTGGGTATTGTGTGAACATTTCAAGTTAAATGTACGTTATATGGCCGAGTAATGAGCAAAAATGCAAAGTGATATTCACTAACTCATTGCACTGACTTTGTACACGGTTACGACTATCCAGAGGATTCAACATCTGAACACTTCGATCGTACAATGTAAATATCTTTTTAACGAAAGGGAAATTTGAAAATTTGAAACCTGTCCCATGCTTATATCGTTGATAAAATAGAACAATAATATGACAGAACCGTTTAAATTCCGATTGGATATTGAGGATTTGGACAATGTTACTAGATCCCTTTAAAGGTTAACTGATTCAATAATGAGGGGTTGTATCATTCTGGTACCATCATTTCTTAACTAGCCACTACCAGTACAACACAAAGCTGAGATGCCTGCCATGTGTTGCATATACATGTACATACATACTCGGAGTATGGATAGTTGTGTCCATGCTCGGAGAGAGAAGCGTATTTTCACCTAGCATGACAAAAGCCCACAGGTAAAATGTAGGTCATGCCACAAGGCTTTGGTGCTCAACTTACACACGTAGGCCCACAGGGCATACGATCTGTCATACAGGTGAGATCCAGTTGCCTTATAAATAATTGGTTTGGGTACTTTGCACAAATAAATGACCCTCGTTTCGTGCAGTGGCCATTTAAAACTCTTAACCCCTTCAGAAAATAAAATGGATGGGATCTATATCATATGGCCAATGGGTGTCTGTACCAAAATCAAATTGTCTTCTACAGGTGAGATCGAATTGCCTTATAAAAATTATTGGTTTAGGTACTTTGCACAAATAAATTACCCTCGTTTCGTGCAGTGGCCGTTTAGCACCCTTAACCCTTTCAAAATTTAATAATTCTCTGGCTGGGGTCTAGTGGCCAAAAGGTATCCGTACCAAAATCAAATTGTCTGCGACTGGTTAACTTCATACATATTACAGGTGAGATTGAGTTGCCTCATACATAAATAATTGGTTTAGGTACTACATGTACATGTATGTACAAATAAATGGTAATGACCCTCGTTTCAAGAGCAATGGCCATTTACAATTCTTAACCCATTCAGATGATTCTCTACCTGGATACTATGGCCAATAGGTGCATGTCCATATGATGACATAAATGGTACCCTGGGGTACCAAATGAATATCCGCCATTTTGTTCAATTATTTATTTATTTTTTAGGGCTGTACCGGGGTATAGCGTGCATACAAGCGCGCGCTGCACTGCATACACAACGCAATACAGTTGTGCTTCGAGTGGACACAAGATGGCGCTACACAACGCGGTACCCGGGGTACAATGGTACCCCGGGGTACCGCGTGTGTCATCATATACCAAAATCACTAAGACTTTGACTGGTTAACTCTGTGCATATTACAGGTGAGATCGAGTTGCCTTATAAATAATTGGTTGAGGTACTTTGCACAAATAAATGACCCTCGTTTTGTGCAGTGGCCGTTTAACCCTCTGAAAGCTTCTGTCAACTAGCGTTACCAACAGTACAAGCTAATTATGTCTACTCAAGTCACAAATCTATGTGCAATAGGCTGATCTATTGTTTGTGCCCACAAACAACAGGGCCCTTTATACAGCATTGCATATATGCATACGTCAATAATTCATAGGGTAGAAAAAGAAAAAAATGTGATTTACTGTAGTACCAATTCATCATAAATACAACAGTTTTTTTTTCTTTTTTCAAAAAGCAGACAGTAAAAAATAATATTTTAGTTTTAATATTGTAGTTACTTGCATGTACAAGGGCATATGGTTTAACATTTATCAAATTTTGTATCTACCGCAATTAGTTTTGAAACTGCCAATTTATCATGCATACAATTTTAATGGTTCAGACAGTGAAAATTATTAATATTTTTCTTTAACAAGTGTATTCGGTGGCAATGCTCTCTGAATAGTGTATTCATATTCTGTATTCAATTAGTTAAAGGGGACCACCAGGCAAAGAACAACACATTATTATATGTTTTGGTACCGTTTTGTGATATCAAATAGATACCCAACATTTTGAAAGGGTTGTGTAATTCATAAACAAAGCAATTAATTTCCACCACTTACGGAACCACTGCTATCTCCTGGTTCCATACGGGCCAACCATTTGCGAGTGCGCCAATGCTATTCACGCGTACGTTTGTAGACAATAGATTCCCGGGCGATTCGTTCGCTCTGCATACATCACAATTCACCGCACACATCGCAGTCTTCGCAATTCAGACCGCATGAACGCATGCTTTAGAATGGTGATGCATTTCCAATTATATTTTTTTTCTTTCTGGAAACATATTTTTGTGAACTTGTTGATGGAATGGAATACCAAAGACGTTACATTTCTTTAATAAGAATATTATTTTTGGGTGGTGGTACCCTTTAAAGTCTACTCATACATACAGGTTGATTTTGCAGACAGTGATATCGTAAATATGTTTGTATGATATATAGCTGGTTACAAGTGGATATGGTTTCAATAATCCATGAATAATTTATGAGTGAGAGTAGAAAGGCCCCAGCACTGATTTGTGTTGATAAATAGGTCACAATATGCATACAGATGAGGTGATAACGAATTATGATACTGCTCCGCTGCATACTACAAGGTACACTGAGTGTTCATACAGATTTGGTTGTGTTTATAATTACAAAAATCAAACATACATGTATAGAGAAACTAACAAGACATATATAATAAAATATAAAAGAGCAAAGAAAATGGGATTTCTGTATGGGATTTCTGTGTAAAATCCTGCAGAAATCACATTTCTTTGTTCTTTTTCATATATATAATCATATATGTTACTATATTTTTGTATGACTTTTTCCTCTTGTTTTGTTTCTAGATATCCCTAACTGCGCCCTGAGCATGTTGCAATAGATGCCGCAATATAAGATCTCTTTATCATTTACCCATTGCTAATTAAAGATGGGAATATAAATTTTTTTTACGTCTCATTTTCATTTATTTAATTGTCATTTCAACAGGACATTTTCATGAAAGTAAAATGGAAATTGAAGAAACTATACATTTGTTTTATTGACTACATACAAGAATATATCAAGAGTGAATTCAATTATTAATCTATGGATATTATTTCGAGAAAGGAACAGATTGAATATGTTCCTATGAAATACTGTAGTTCCAATAGACTCACACTGACTCAGCTTTCATTGGTATATTGTGATATTAATTTTGTCAAGACAAAAATAGACTAAATTTATCCAACAACATCATGACAATAAAAATTTATTTGTGTTGTCTGTCATTTCATTGTATCACTGATTCACAGAAATATCAATAAATAAAGAGATAAATAATAATTTGATTTTTTTTTGCCCAAACCACTTACTTCATATCTTATGAAGATGAATTCTAACAATTAGATTTAGTTCACAAATTACATTGTAAATTCAAACATAGACAAACTGACTCATAAAACATTTACAAGTTTGGTGTCTCCAATTAATTGTAACTACTATAGCAACAGGGACACTGCTCTATATGCTGATTATTGACACAGTAGTTACAATAATTAGACATTTACAACTATTGGAAGAATGATTGATGAAACAGGACCTAGAAATCCATAAGACCAAGCATCCATACGTTTCGTTCATACCTTTAATATTTTGTGTACATTTACAACAATTGGAAAAGTTTGATGAAACAGGACCTAGAAATCCATCCATAAGTCTGAGTATCCATACAATTCATTCCAAACCTATTTTTGCTGTGTGTGCATTTAGGAACAAATCAATATATCTGATTCTATTTCTAAGCATATTTTGTCCTGAGTTGACAGTGGGTCAGAGGGTTGAATTAATATTTAAAAAGTAAGAATTCTTAGTTCTTACCTCCTTTTCAGCCTTGTCTGCTCTTCTGTTTGCTTCTTGGACCTTTGTCTCCATTTCTTGCAACTGTAAACATAAACAAATAAAATAACACAGGACAAGTTTAGAAAAAAGTATAACCAAAAAGGAAGCAAATAAAGGATGCCCCATATTTTGATACCTTTGCAAATATATGTTATTGTTTTGGAAAAGTGTAAAAGTTGACAAAAATACATTTTAAAAAGTAATAAACCATGCACGCAACATAAATAGCACATAAACAAAGTTTGTTGGAGTGTTTGGCAAATTTTTATAAAAGAAAATCTTAGAAAGGCCTACTTTCATTTTGGAATAATCATTTAGGTATTTATGACATCATTATCTTCTCAAGGTCTACTTGTATCAGTCAACTCAATAAATTCCTACTGTATATTTTAGAACATCTACTGTTAACTATTTGGTTCAGAAAAAAATATGATGATTCACACTCGGCTGATTACATCATAACTGTGATTGCTTCTATCAAATGTCGTCATTGCAGAAATGCAAACTAATAATCTCCATAGTGTACTTTTATTAAAAATATAAAAAACAGTTGATATTTGTTATTATTGTTGAGTTATTACTAATAACCCTGCATTGCATCAATATTAACAGGAAGCATATATATATACAGTGAATGTGGATGAAAAATATGATATTGATTTATTCAAAGAAATCTAAATTAGGTACTGCAGGCATCGATATATATATATATATACTGTATTTTGGACAATTTTGACATTGATTTTTTATTTCTTATGCAGCTCCTCATGGAGCATGGAAGAAATATACAATCATAAATATCTGATATAACAAGTGGCAATAAAAAGCACATGTATAACGATATGCAATGTTAGACATGTATTGTTCTTCTGTGTGGCCCAGTCGGGCAAGCCAAATCAAGGCTTCTCAAATAAAGGTTGCCCAAATCTTCATCAGGTGGCCCCAAATAAAGACCAACAAAAATGAAAAGGGAATTTTGGATTTGTCGGCCCATTTGGGCAATAAAGGCTAATAAATTATCTGAATATGGAAAAACTCAGCTGCAATTTTCTACAAAAAAACATAACCCATTCCATTTGAAATTATGAAAACCCCATACACCAGGTTCCCATTTTAAAGCAGTCTTAATACATGTACGCAATATTGTCTTTTACATACATGTATATGAGGAGGGGATAACAATCCGACATAACAGCCAATGATCAGTATCTTTATACAGTGTAACCTGTGTATAGTGATCACCCAAAGGAAACAACTTAACTTGTCGCTGTAAATAGACAGGTGACCATTATGGACAGGTTTCATGGCACAGTTTTGCTCTGAAGGTAGATCACTTTTGGTGGCCATGCACTAGAAACACTATAATAATAATAATAATAATAATAATAATAATAATATACTCAATTTATATGGCGCATGATTTGATTGATAATCATCTCTATAGATACTGACCATGCACTGGCCACTATAAACAGGATGCTGCTAAGACAGGTTTGACTGTATTCTGGCAACATGTTCTGCTGTCAACTGATTATTGGCATCTGCCATCAAAGTTGGCATCAATTGGTTTCAGCGAAATTGGCATTGGTTGAATTGATTTTTTTTCTTCGTAATTGAGTTTGGCAGTTTAGTCAATGAGTGGTTGACACAGGTAGACAAATAGCTCATTTTAGATTTGATTTCAACCCCTAGCCCACACAAACCTAGTGGGCTATGTATAAAGTCTAGAGAATCTCGAAGGGAATAGGTCAAGTAATTTATTTACATTTAAGAATAAAAAGTTGAACTTGCACATTTATTGTCGGTCTACAATGTAACATAATTTCAATTCTACATTTTTGTGTGTGTAAGATCTTCTACCTTTTCCCGGTTTTCTTGCCATATAATATCAAGCACAGTCAACAAAATCATACAAATGCACAGCGTACAAACACACACATGCGCACAAACACACACACACGCATATTTCCACACACTCAAACACACACACACACACACGCACACATTACTCACATACACAAATACATACAAACACAAACACAAATACAGACCCACCACACACACAGTCTCAAACATGCATGCTTGCATATATATGCAAACACACACACATACACACACACACACACACACATATACACACATACAAGAGAGAGAGAGAAAGAGACTCCAAAATGTTATACTTGATGAAAAAAATCATAATTCTATTTCTCAACATATCCAACATGTACTGTACATGTACATTTATATATATATGCTTCCATTTTTTTTCTCCAAAAGAAAACCGTACAGTGCACTAGAGCTGCGTACACACCTCTCCGGGCTAAAAGGATCGATTTCCGGCAAACGCATACATTTTAGCCCCAGTGGACTCGGCTAAATGCAGTACCCGGGACAAAGAGAAACAAGTTTTTACGGCGGTGAAACCCAAGATGCGGTGCATTTTGGACCATTTCCTCGCACAATTTTCATCCACAATTCCCACATGTTTCATAATCCTTTGATTGCAAGGAAAGACACAAAGGGACGAGGGAAAGCTGAATTCACAATTCACACGTAACTTTGTATGAGACGACAAAAGATCACTCAATTTGCAGGAATATGAACTCAATTTGTGAATATTCAATAAAGCGGCTCTTAGTAACAGCTGTTTTTTATGCTTTTCCTTCTTGATATATGAATAAAGGAAAATGTTTTGTTATCAATCTTGAAAGGGCAACATACTCCCTGAAATTATAAACAAAAATAATCCCCCCCCCCCCCCCTTTACCTTAGTATGAAACAAAAATGATCAGGAAGTTCCACTATGGAGAAGGCTCAAGTATTTACGAACCACACTCGTGCATCAAGGGTTCTATGTTGACAGTTGACTGATGCGAGTAGACTTGAAAAATAAAATGATGTCATTGAGATAAATAGATTATTCCAAAATGAAAGTAGTCCTTTCTAAGATTTGTTTGCCAAATACTCAAACAACCTTGATTTTACTTGCCCAACTAGGCCACAAAGAGAAAAACTACAGTATATCGATGCCTGCAGTACCTAACTGAGATTTCTTTGAATAAATCAATATCATTTGTTTCATCTGCATTCACTGTATGCTTGCTGGTAATATTGATGCAATGCAGAATTGTTTAGTAATAACCCCATGGCACTAAGAGGGTTAATTAAATGTACATTTATGATGATCAGTTTGAATTAAATTACAAATTAGAAGATGTGAAAATATAAACAGCCTATTGATTGTTTTATTAACACATCCATAATTGTATTCCAATTACTGTAGCATCAATCATCAGAAGCCGAGAACAATGTTCATTTTGTATAATTCTCTTTGAATGACATATTTTTAAAAATCCAAAAACATACTAATTATAACGATTAAATTTCATCATGAATTACTGAAATATGCACCAATATATATTTATTATATTTTTACAGTCAATCAAAAAACAACCCAGATGAATTATACATCTACAAAGTCACATATGGCATAATACAATCAACGTACATGTACTATAATGTATCCTGCGCTATAACTCCTTTCAGTTATGGCAACTGCATGCCTTTATAGTGCATGATGTAATGTTCTTAAAATAGCCACAGTGCCATGCATGCATCTGTCAAGCTTACTCAACAGGCAAACCAATCAAAATATCTCCTCTCCTATCTCCATACCTTCGTAACTTCATACCTAGGTGTGCAGTGGCGTAGGTACAGTGGGGCATGGGGGGCACGTGCCCTCACCTCCCCTCCCCCCCCCCCCCCCCCCCTCCTCCCTCAACAAAATATAAATAAATAAATTAATAAGTAAATGGGAAAACAAATAATGAATAAATAAAATAATTTGTGAAAAACAATAGAAAACATATAAGGGTACCATTTTATACAAAATAAAGAAAGAAATAAGGTGTGCCCCCAATAATTTGCATCCCCACCCCCCCCCCCCCCCCAATCAGTCCGACCATGCTATGCCACTGTAGGTGTGCCCAGTGCTACATTACCTAATTATATCACAGCCAATTGGCCAAGTAGGTTGCAGATACGGGGTTATGTAACACGATATGTGCCTCAAGGCCAAAATTAAATTATATTACAGCATAACTAGTACCCTGTGCCATTAAGTTGACCATGTCATGCAACAAATTATTAACAATTTTAGTATCAACTGTTTTGTCAATTTAGACACCCTACATTTGAATGAAAGGCCATCTGGTTTGTACAGTCAAACCTGTCTTTAGTTGCCACATGTATATAGCAGCCAACTTGTCTTAGTGGCCACCAAAACAGTAATCCGCTGCAGAGAAAAACAATGTTCTTGAACCTGTCTATAGATGTCACCTTTCTACAGTGGCCACTTTTTTTCTTTTCTCTATACTTGGTCAATATACACAGGTTTGACTGCACATACTACAATCCTACTACATCACTGAATCATACCACTGTCAAATAGCCAACTACGTTGTGTTGATTAGGTAGTGTTGATCTTGGATTATACAAGATACTTGTATTATAAGCCCTCTCCATTGCCAAATTAAATCATGTTGGGAGAATCCACTTTCCCCGATTCTTTGGAAAAGTTAATGTGAGTAGCTTTGAGATCCCCCATTCATCCACTATGCAAAGAAGCCTGGCATTAATTTAAAGGGATCTAGTAACTTTGTTGACATGTGCAAAAAGTGATGAATGGTTGATACAATGTGTATTGTTGCGATCTGATATTGCCACTGAGTAATGTGTGACCATTTCACGTTAAATGGATATTATATGGTCAAGTAATGAGCAAAAAAGCAAAGTTTTATTTGCTAACTCATCTCACTGACTTTGTATACAGTTATAACTTTCCAGTGGATAATTAAAAATCCGAACACTTCATCGTGAATCTATTTTTAACGAGAGGGAAATTTGAAAAACTTACAAAGGTTCCATATGTGACCTTACACCACAAAACGACCGTTATGTCGCTGTGGTAGTTTCTCTTTTATTAGCTAAAATAGTAAAATTTTGTTCAAAATATGAGATTTAGGATTTGGTAGCTTCTGTAACATTTTGAGCGTCGGAAATCATGTTTAAATATTATTTTTTCATCTCATAAATGTGATCTTATTACAGTGCTTTGATGGAAACTGATCTTTTAAATGGCCCGTTTCTCCCTTATTTTAAAAATGCTTCAGCCATATTCCAAATCTTTGGTGTTCATTTTGAGAGGGTTTGCTTAATCCAAATATGATGTTTTATGAAAAGCAGCACAATCAGTTTTCCCGACTTATTGGTCGTTTTGTGGTGTAAGGTCACATATATGCTTCTATTGGCAACCACTTGAATCCACTAGAATTCTAAGTAAGATTTGTGAATTTGGATAATGCTACTAGATCCCTTTAAGTCAAGTGCCTAAACAATTCAATCAACACTAGTCAATTTTGCGAGTAAACTTAGCCTTTGGAAGTACAAGTCAAAAGATCTAATACAATCAAAACTATCTTAGTGTCAACACCTGTCTATAGTAGCCAGCCTGCCTATAGTGGCCACCAAAAGTGATCCTGTTCAGTCAAAGCTATCTTAGTGGCCACACCTGTCTATATAGTAGCCAACCTGTCAATAGTGACCAGCACATGTGATCACCTGCAGAAAGAACAAATCTTAGGGACCCTGTCTATAGAGGTAACCTTTCTACAGTGGCCACTATTCTTGTTTTCATTAGATGGTCACTATACACAGGTTTGACTGTAATATGATTATTGTCTACCATGGCACTCAGAGGGTTAAGGCCATACAAAACACAAGGTACAGTACATGTGCTATAACCTATACTTCTGTAGTGTTTCCAACACAGCAAATGTCAAGCACTAATAAAATTGTTAACAACATGCTTTAACATCAATTGTTATTGTCAATTAAAATCACAGGCCGTGTGGTGTATCTGTTATGGCAGTTGGAAATTCCACACAGTGCATCTGTATACCCGTATGTACATGTACAGTATATCAGTTGGGTAAAAAAGATGTTAGTTGGTTTATGTGTGAGTGTGGATGTTTGTGTAAATCAAAGGTACGATATGAGGGGCATGGGGGGAGGGGGGGGGGGGGGGAGGGCACATGCCCCCCAATAATAAAAGAGAAAAAACAATAGAAAACATAAGGGTACATTTTTGAAAAAACAAAGAAATACATGAGGTGTTCCCCCCCCCCCCCCAATAAATTGCGTGCCCCCAAAATCAGTCCTATCACACTACACCACTGCTGTAAATGGTGTGCATGTGCATAAATGTGTATACTGAACAATGACAAAATTAGACACACATCTATAGATCAATACAATACATGCATACTGTACTTCATTAAATCATACAATTAACGAGTGCATGTAAGTATGTGTTCATAATTGCACATATTGATTTATGAATTGCCCAAGGTAATGTAAATGTATTGTCAAGCACATGTTACACAGACACTGATGATGGCCATATAATTATGTTTTATATCATTTACATGCATCAACTCCTTATAAAGGACATCAAACAGACAGATGCCACAAGGCTAGAAAAAAGCAATACCAGTAGACAGTTTTATCAAAACCATGTATTGGACCACCTATATTTTCATGTAAATGTTTCTCCTTCTATCTAAGATCACAAATCTGCCGTCTACTGCTCCGTTTGGGTCTCGCATCATCTTGAGATATAGTACATGTAGAAGCATCCAGTATTGATAAGCCAGGGAGTTTTTATATGTGCAGTACGTACCTCAAGGGAGAAACTTGTGTGGGATAAATTTTTGATCAGCTCTCGTTCAATGACTTATGCTGAACCAAGCAAGACCCTTTATAAACTAAAGTAAGCAGTCATGCATTTCATCGAACCTGAAGAATTCTTTAATAAAGTATTCATGAGCTTCCATGATGGAAAACATCACTTACAAGTCTATAAAGATATGATATCACCAGCGAGGCAGAAAAAAAATCATTTTTTACTAAGATTGGTATGTTGCTATCTACTATAGATTACACGTTATAACGTGATGAAATGTAAAAATGGGAGATGATCCGTACAAATATGTCAACCATATAACTGCTATGGTCAACTCGAGTTACATGTACTCATAGAATCAGACTTATTGATCTGTTCATTGACTCCAAGCTCACATTTTTGCACCATGACGCAATACACACAAATGCCACAGAGCTGTAAGATCCCTGGCACTCAAAGTGTTAAAGGGATAGATCTAGTAACTTTGTTGACGTGTGCAAACAAAATGTTGCAGGGGTAGTAGATACACTGTGAATTTATGTGATTTAATATGTCCAATGAGTAATGTGTGAAAATCCATGGAAAATGAATGTAATATGTCTGATTTATGAGCAAAAATGCAAATTGATATTTGCTTATTAAACCTGTTGCACTAACTTTGTACACAGTTGAAGGTATCCAAGGAAACCCTCAAATCCAAATACTTCAATCATAAATATCTTTATAATGAAAAAGAAAATTGGAAAACCAAAACCTGCTCCACGCTTCTACTGGAGACACGAATATAAAGAGGTATGTTATAATCACTAGAGACTAGTTAAGTTTTGAAGATTTTGACAATGTTTAATATCCCTTTAAAAATAAACTGACCCAATAAGCCACCAAGTATATTCGTTTTTGCTTGTGCTACTATCATCCATCAAACTGAAGATGATAGAAACCCATCATTAAAGGGATCTAGTATTACTTTGTTGGCGTGTGCAAAAAATGATGAATGGTTGATACAATGTGTATTGTCAGGATCTGATATGTCCACTGAGAAATGTGTGAAAATGTAATGTTAAATGGCCAAATAATGAGCAAAAATGCAAAGTGATATTCACTAACTCATTGCACTGACTTTGCACATGGTTATGACTATCCAGTGGATAGTTTAAAATCAGAACACTTTGATTGTGAATATCTTTTTAATAAAAGGGACATTTGAAAAACAAAAACCTGTCCCATACTTCTATTGTTAATACGTTTACAATAAGGTATGTGAGAACCACTCAAGTTACAAGTTCCAAGTTCCAAGATTTGAACAATGTTACTAGATTCCTTTAAAGGACAATGAAATCCAGACAAATTGTTGTATGCCCTATAAGACACTAAAATATAATGAATAGTCTCTGAAAATCTGAGCACAATCGGTCAAGAAATAAGAAAACTATGGCTCTTTGAAAAGAGCCATGTATTTCGTTGAGTGACTCAAATTGGCAACACACTCTGGCAAAGTTGTGGACAACTCCCCATACATTTTGTACACAAAATTTCAGTTTTGTTAAATTTTCTCAAAATTTATGTTTACCCTTCGTTCGAGTTCAACATATGTTTTGTAGAATGCTTTTATACATAACATATCATGAGTTGGGGGAATGGGAAAATATGACTATGAAGAAAACTGTGAAAATGGGAACATTTGTGTACAAAACATATGGGGAGTTGTCCACACACTTATCAGAGTGCGTTTCCAATTTGAGTTCCCCATAGGAATAAATGGACATCTTCAAAGAGCCGTAGTTTTCTTGTTTCTTACCCGATTATGCTCTAACTTTCAGAGATTGTTCTTCTTAATCTTTTCAAGACTATGAAAGCAACATTTTGCTTGGGTTTCATTGCCCTTTAAAGTACAACAGAATCGCTTCCTAAGAAACCTGCCAGGCCTCTGAGGAAAAATGTCAGCCTCTTCATCACCCACCATCAAAAAAAAAAACTTCATGAATGTGAGTCATCTATAAATTGAAAATGGGCATCAAGATTTTGTTTAAAATAGATCATGTTCTGATTTGTTATGTTTATTACACCTACAAAGAAATCATGTTGATCACATGCTCTGCACTTGCCCCATGCCCGGGGCAAGTACAAATTAATTCCAGGCAAGTAAAATTGCATAAATGGTCTTATTTGGTTGCCCAATCAGACAAGTAACATCTTTGTTGTTCTGTTATTCCTTATGGATCAAACAATGAGAGCATTCAGGAGAGCAAAAATTAGTCTCAAACTGCTCTCAACCACTGTATGATTTGTAAGAAGTGAATTTTAAGTTTTAATGTGGCACATTTAAAGAAAAGAAGAAAAAAAACGATCAAAAGCATCAAAATTTGAAATGGGAGATAACTACCTCCTCTTTAAATCAGCTGAGTAAACACTACTCTAAAATTCTGCATGATTTGTAAGAAGTAATTTCTGGTTTAAAAGGAGGCATATTAAAGGAAAAAATTGAAAGCCTCAAAATATGTAATAAGAGATAACTACCGCCTCCTACAATAAACTGAGTAAACACCACTCTAAAATTATGCATGATTTGTAAGAAGCAATTTCTGGATTGAAAGGAGGCAAATTAAAGAAAACAACACAAAATTTGAATACCTCAATATTTGAAATGAGAGATAACTACCTCCTCCGTCAATCAGCTGAGCAAACACTACTCTAAAATTCTGCATGATTTTTAAGAAGTAATTTCTGGTTTAAAAGGAGGCATATTGAAGGAAAAAATTGAATGCCTCAAAATATGAAATAAGAGATAACTACCTCTTCCTACAATAAACTAAGCGAACACTCCTCCAAAGTTCTGCATGATTTGTAAGAAGTAATTTCTGGGTTAAAAGGAGGCAAAATTTAAAAGCCTCACATTTTGAAATAAGAGATAACTACCTCTTTCAATCAACTGAGTAAACACTACTCTAAAATTCTGCACGATTTGTAAGAAATAATTTCTCGCTTAAAAGGATGCAAATTAAAGAAAACAACTAAAAAGTCTTTATACCAAAAAATATATGAATTGGGAGATAAAGTTACTCCACCTTCAATCTGACACTACAAGACACACACACACCTGAGGAGGATTTAGAACTATTGATTTCAGTCTGTTATCAAAGCATTATGATTGAGCCGTCTCTACCGTCTCTCGGAGATACATTGTCTCTGCAAATAGCCACTGAACAACGGAGCCGGACCACCGATGACTCACTCACGGTGGAGCGAACCATTTACCTGGAATCATTGATTGTGCGTCTGGCTTCCTGGCCGACGTCATAACGCATCAGTGGGACTATTGACGCTGATCATTAACCATCCTCCTCCTCCTCCTCCCGGCCATGCACAAAGCGATAAATCTTTCCCATTTTTTGGTAGATTTGATCAGGCGTCCTGACTCATCTGAGCATCCCATTTATGAGATTATTTGTATGATAATCAGCATCTTCATCCGCCATTCCCCCCTTTATGTATGCCAGAGGCAATAAAACATGCGATTACAGTATTAAGTCATGCATAATTTTTCTGGAAGCACATCACATCTACGGATGAGATGAGATTGAGTTTGTTTAAAATAGCATGTCATGTCATGAATAAAGTTAGCATCTATCAGAGTCATAAAGATTTTGGTTTTTGATTGGTAGATGTACTGGATTTCATAGGTAAGAAAATAAAAATAAATTATCTACATAATATTATAGAGGCTTTTCTTCAGTTTCATGAATATGGCTCTGAGGATATAGTAAGGTAAATTTCTGAAAAAGGAGAGAAATTATGTAAATCTTTTACATTTTTTATTTAAACCCGTTCAGGACCGTTTGATTTTGATTACATGTATTCTCGATAGACCCACATGCCTGAGTATTTTCGGGACCATACAGTCCTGATGGGTTAAAGTAAACATATCTGTATGACCAATTTCATAGAGTGGATAAATATGTGTACCATGTTCAATTATAAACCTCGGTTTTTCCTGCCCCTTATATTTGTGCACAACAACCTCCGCCCTCCCTACATGTACGTACCCATCCCCCGCAGCAATGTTGAATTTGTCTAGACGATTTCAGTCAAATAACAAGATTTCTTTTTGTGTGTATGGTTTGTTTTTTAAAACGCATTGAAGATGTTTGAGGTTGGTGTAACACACACTCACTCAATAGTCCTCAGCCAAACGTATTATAATGACTAGTATTAAAACAGCTTAAACACATTCAAATAATTATCGCATTTTTTCTGTTTGCTTGGATTATTTAGACTCATTTAAAATTCAATTGTAACAAGATTTTTTTTTTTTTTGGAGGGGAAAAGAGGAAGGGGGAGGAAGACAAATTTGTTCCATAAAGGACCAAGATGTTTTTGTTTGGTTTTGTTTCCAGACTGATTCAATGAAGTAGCGTGATGTTTTTCATTCATCTCGGAGTAATTCCTCCTCTCAATGAATTGCGCCTGGCTCCATGGGGCCGAGCCATGCGACCCCGGCCATTATGAGCTCATTACTCCAATACGGCAGCGCCCAATTCGTCATGTAAACTAACTCTAACAGACTAACAGTTTTCCATTGCCTCTCATTCCATTATTGCTCCTTGGGGCTATGAACTTGTACAATGTATGGATCTTATTATCATCTTCGCTAGCTTCAACTACTGCCACAGCGACCATGTGCATCCCCCCCCCCCCCCCCCCCACACACACATGTAAATCACAACCTTCTCCTATTCTAATAGCAAGTTGCTAGTCTTTCGACTCCATGGGTAATAATACTTGTCCCTAGAAACCCTGTATTAAGCACGATATAAATGCAAGCTATTATTAATATAATAATTAGACCAACAAATTGTTGTCACATGATTTACAATGTTATTAATATTCCTTAGATGGTAACTATATATAACCAATTATGGATCTTATTATCATCTTTATGAGCTTCAACCACACCATTACCCCCCCCCGCCCCCCCAAACACACACATACATACACACACACACACATGCGCACACACACACACAAAAAAAAAACACACACACACACACACAATGCACACATGCACACGCACACCGCACATACATACAACACATACACATTTTCTATCAGTTAACTACGAACAATGACAAAATAATCTCTCTCCAGAGACCAGAAATACTCGTATGAAGTGTTTTTTCTCCTCTAACTTAGAGCAAATCTGCCTAAACCCTGCCTAATCAATATTGAAATTACGCTTGATACTCCAGACAAAAAGCCCCCCCCCCCTCTCTCTCTCTCTCTCTCTCTTTATTCATCATTCCGTAGGGAAATTCATCCACCTATGATGCTTACACATGAAAAGTATCAATTTACATACATGTACATGACAGTAACCCTTTTATTGAAGACAATTTTGAAAAAATACACACATATGCTAGGTTCTGCTAGGCGACGAGTTAACCCATTCCAGACTGTTTCTGCAAATACTCTGGTCTGTACGTAAATACCAAAATCAAATCTGGTCTTAAAGGGATCTAGTACACTTTGTTGACATGTGCAAAAAGTGATGAATGGTTGATGCAATGTATATTGTTGTTATCTCATATGTCCACAAGGGTATTGTGTGAAAATTTCAAGTCAAATGGAACATTGTATGGCCAAGTAATGAGCGAAAAATGCAAAGTGATATTCAGTAACTCACTGCACTCACTTTGTACACGGAAGAAAAACTCGCCCGGAGTTTTTCTTATCTGAATACTTCAATCATACATATCTTTGTAACGAAAGGGAAAATTGAAAAACCGAAACCTGTCCCTTGATTTTATTGTTAATACGAATACAACAAGGTATAAGGGAACTGCTAGAATAAAAAATTTTATTTTGAGGATTTGGACAATGTTACTAAAGTCCCTTTAAAAAAGGGTTAACTAACTGTTTCAACAGATTTCTTCCTTTTGTGGGGACTTTTTATAAGCCCATTCAGGACTGACTGATTATAACGTAAAATACAGAAAGATTGCAATTGATTGTCTGTACTGAACACATGTTGTAGTATCATGATGCTTTTTCCCAATTACGATTTTTCTGAAAACCTATTTTTCTGATTTTTTTTTGGCGTGGAATGGACTAACTCAAGATGTTACCTTTCTTTTATAAGAATATTATTTTTGGGTGGTGGTACCCTTTAAGCTCATTTTTCCTCGGCTCATTCAGCAAATTGCACAGACAGACGCTGCTGCGATATATTGATAAATAATGAGATGGGATGCAACCATAACTCACCCTGCATCGTTCAAGGGAGAGAAAAGAAAAAAGGCGATAACGCGCTTTTTATGATCGTGGCCGCTTGGTAAGATGAGTCAATGATTGGCTGCGTTACTCATGCATCCATTAGACAAATTCTACACTATGTATCTATCTATGGCCTTCAAATTGCCATGGTGAGGCAGTGCAGGGGGAAAAGAAAATATTTTGTATTTATTTATTTTTATTTTTCTTTTGGGGGGGGGGGGGCGTACTTTGAAAGCTAGCCTGCATGAAAATAGAGCTTTAACATGTTTCCTACCAGATTATGCAATCCCCATGGGAGTTAATACAATGTACAATAACCTCTCCATTTTTCTGTAGGCAATGGGTTAAAAATTTGTTTTGCATAAAACTCTATGGAAATTTCCTTGGGCTCATTTCTGGGGGGGGGGGGGGTTTGGGGAGAGGGGGCTCTTTAGGGACATTTTTGGGGGTAAATATGAGCAGCAGCCCTGAGCCCCCTGTGTATTTTGTTTTCACTGAGACTGGCTGCAACATCAATTTGCTGAGACACACTAAAGGCTCACATGTATGTGTTGATGTTAAGTAAAATTTTCTTCAGATGTTTCATAATTGAGGTATAAATGTGCTTAGAAAGAAAAAAATAAAACAATTACAATTAGGCTTATTTGGTGATCAGGGGCCCATTGCAGAAAGAGATACAATCAATTGTAAGTTACAATTAATCGCAAGTCAGTAAATGTGCACGTTATCAACCAATCAGATTTGTGCATTTAGAACACATGATTCTGACTTACAATTAATGTGGAATTGGCATTCTCTTTGTGTTTCTTTAATCCTTTGAATTGTTTCCCTTTATGTTTGTTTATTTTTTCTTGTCAAATTATTGGGGGCACATGCCCCTTCTATGCCCCCCCCCCCCTCGATCAGCTACGCCACTGAACCTCTCATCAATTTTGAACAAAGTTCACGGTTCAGTCAAAAATTTGCCCTTCATAATGGATAAGGATTCCACATTGAAAATTTCCATTAGGAAAATGAACATGCCATCTGGGACCGGACAAGACCCCCCATCATATACAATGTACCAACTATGACACACTCATACGGACATGACCATACTGCTGTGTGTAGCAGGCTGTGCAATGACATTGCATTGATGGCAAGTATCAGATACTTGCCAACACATACATTTGTTTATGTACTCCGGGCAAACAAGGCGATTGTGTGTATGGTGTGTAAATTATGGTCATATCCTAGTATGACCAGTTTTACATGTACATTGTTGATGTGGTACATGATGGGGGACTTGTACACATTTGCCATCAAACTTCCAAATGTGTAATTTCAGATAAAGACATTGCGTCCCGTCCGTATAGATGATAATCTTCATAAAAATTAAGTTCATACTTCATACACGTACGATGGATATTGATAAATTTTTACAAAATGTATTCATTAAACAAAGTTCAATTGTAGATGTTTATCCATTTTTCTACAAATAATTAATGTGACCCTTGGAACTCAAATATGCACTGTTATACACCCGGTACACTGCAGAAGTACCGAGCATGGTGGCTTAGCGGTTAGAGTGTCTGCCTCATGCACGGGAGGTCCCGGGTTCGAACCCTGACCGGGTCACACCAAAGACTTTAAAAATGGTACCTTCTGCCTTCTAGCCAGGCGCTCAGCATTTATTGAATGGAGAAGGGAAAGTTAGACACGCTGAGTTACCAGAGGCCTAAATAGCCCCCCTCTGTAACTTTCACTACATAAATGTACAGTAAATGTGGCCAAGGGCTAATGAATCAGAGATAGGTGCCGCCTTATGTGCCAACTTTGGCATGGGAAGGACTTGAACTAATTAACACTGCAGAAGCTATTTAAAGCAGTTTTCCAGGTATAAGTAGAATGATATGTGACATATGTACGCTATTATAATTAAAGAGTATAATCAATGCCCAATTACCAATTACTCAATACGCCAGCTGAGGAGCACTTAGCCTCAATTCAAGCCTTCCTTTCATATTTGTGTTTCTCTCTTTACATGCATTTGTATGTATTCATTCTTTTTTTTCTCTTTATTTTTCCAAATTAAAAAGTAAAATAGTTTTGCAAA